>JAANSM010001811.1:0-16955 GCA_036850725.1 Orchesella villosa
GAATGGAGAAGTAGCAGTGCAGTTCTTATTAGCTAAGTCCCGGCTTACACCTGTGAAAAAGCCAACAATCCCTAGGTCTGAACTAGTGGGATGTGTCATTGGCGTTCGAGTGGGAATGTGTGTTCGGGAAGCACTTGAGCTTGAAAAAGATCAGTTCACGTTTTGGAGTGACTCAGCAACAGCGCTGGCTTGGATCAGGAGGAGTGGCGATTGGGGAGTTTTTGTGAAGAATCGAGTTAAAGAAATTCTACGTAACACAGACCCTCATCAATGGCGTCACGTACCTGGATCTATGAACCCTGCGGATTTACCGTCTAGAGGATGCAGCCCAAACTCTCTCCTTAAATCTAAATGGTGGGAGGGACCTAATTGGTTACGTAGTAATCGGGAGATGTTTCCAGATTCGAAATTAGAACCAGATGCGAACGAAGAGGATGTGGTTAATGAACTGAAAAAAGTAGCCGTGGCTATGTCTAATGTCGTGTGTGATCATCCCAAGTTTTCGTCGTATCGTAAAAATGTAGCAGTTTTGGGATGGGTATTGCGTTTCATAGATGGATGTCGAAGAAAAAAGCTATCATCAGAGAAATTTCTAAAAATTGGGGAGCTGAGACGAGCAGAAAAATTTGTAGTGAAAGATATTCAAAGAAATGCATTTCCTCATCCATGTTCTAATGTTGGAGGAATTTCGGTTTTTCAAGATGACGATGGCATTCTCCGAGTGAAAACTAGACTTGGCAATCGAGAAGATACTTTGGACTTCATCACTCCAATTCTTTTGCCCAAGTCCCATCCCTTGGTGGAAATGCTCATCAGAGATATTCACCTTTACCACGGTCATGGAGGAATCCAGTTTCTAATATCCAAGTTGCGAGAAAAATACTGGATTGTGCAATCTCGTCGAGTAGTACGTAAAGTGTTACGAAAGTGTGTAGCCTGTTCACGTCATACAGTGAAGAATCTCAACGTTGATCCGGCAGCCTTACCAGCCGGTAGAGTGGAAACAGCAAGTGTGTTTTCAACAACAGGAGTTGATCTTGCGGGACCCATTGTTCCTGAAGGATGGGAAAAAGGCTTGGGTGGTTTTGTATACTTGTGCTCTTTACCGTGCTGTACATTTGGATTTAATTTTCAGTTTGTCAACTGAGACATTTTTGAGATCCCTTGAGCGGTTTATCAGTCAGTTCGGTCGCCCAAATACAATTTATTCCGATAACGGAACTAATTTTGTTGGCTCAGCAAACTTGTTCAGGAGGGTGAATTGGACTGAAATTCAACAGCAATGTGGAGTGAATCAGATACAATGGATTTTTAATCCACCTACTGCAGCATGGTGGGGAGGCTGGTGGGAACGTTTAGTCAGGTCAGTTAAGGACCTTTTGAAGCGAATGCTTGGGCGTTCGAAGTTGTCAGAAGATGAATTGAGGACCTGTCTTGCAGGTGTAACAGCCACCATTAATGATCGTCCCCTAACATGCGTCACCGAGGATGATCGAGATCTAGTTCCCCTAACTCCTTCCATGTTCATCCGCTCGCCACAGATGGGTCATTTTCCGGACTTGTCTGATGTTGACAATCTCCAGAAAAGTTATCGTAAAATGAAGGATGTTCAATCACGTCTACAACATCGCTTTCGTAAAGAATATCTGGCGCAACTTGTCACGATGTCCCGCAAAAACCAACACAGTTCCATAGCCGTTGGGGACGTTGTCTTAGTGGGTTCAGATAACCGTAGAAGATTTGAATGGCCTTTGGGTGTGGTGAAAGAACTTTTACCTGGCAAGGACGGAAAAGTTCGTGTGACGAAAGTGAAAACTGCTAACGGTATCATAACACGACCGTTGCAACGTTTATTTCCATTGGAGGTGACTCAAGAGAAGCAGAGCCAGTTGGAGCAAGCTGTTCGAGTTGGTGTGTTGGCGTCAGATCAAGAGTCTTCCTGTTTCACTCGTAGTGGGAGAAAGTCGAAACGACCTGTACGCTATGGACAGTGGATGTATTTGGTGCATTCTGGGACTGGGTAAATACGGTGGGAAGCTTCACTCTCGCTGGGCTAGGTTTTTTCTAAATTTTGTTTTGGTTAGTTTTTTCCCTAGCTCACAGTCACAGAAGTATTCATGTTGTTACGTAATTATTTCTTTTGCTTTAATCTCACCACAAAAGAAAGGTGGGAGAAAATGTTACAGAATTCAAGCATCATATTGTAGGAACGTTTTTCTTGAATGTATTGAGTTTAGTCCTCATTGAGTTTTCAGAGAGCGTTAGTTTTGAAGCACGCCACATGAGGAGATTTTGGTCATTGTTCTTTGAGAAAACGTAAGTCTAGTGTCAATTCTCTCATGAAGGAGTAGGAAGAGTGAGTGTAGATAGAACGTGCTCTATTAGTAACGAGTAATTAGTGTTCTTTTGTCTGTTCAAAATAATTAATTGAAAAGTGCTGACCAGAAAATAAAGACAAAAGTGGATATTGATTTCAAACTATATCCTAAGTGTGACTGTTGATTAGTCATTTAAAAATAGCTTTAACATTGATCATTAGTGCATTTGACATTTGTAATTTGCATCAGTCTGGGAGCGGATCATTGCATTGAACGGTTAGTCCTTGCGGTGTTCCAACAATTTATACCTATTTGAGTAATTTAACTTCAAACCTTTTTTTACGAAAATCAATGATAATTTTTCATGTCTTCTGTACTGTATTGTATTACACATTAGTATTACGTTCCTCTGACGCAAGAAAAACGTAGTATATACAAAAGTAGATTAGGAACAGTGCTTTTGTCTTCACCCGTCACTCACCATCCTACTCCTCTCACTAAAAACTTTATTTACAACTAACAACCAAAGGGACAAGAGAGCTGACAGAGCGAGCCGAGCACAATGGAAAGCAGTGCTCAGTGCACCCACCTTCAAAAAGAAAAAGAAGCTTAAACTAGCTTAAACATAGGCCCCTTAATCCATTTAAACTCGTTAAAAAAGCTGAAGTCATGATCATCCCATTAACCCACTAAGACTGGTCCCAAACATCCCAACGCAATATTGTCTTTTTATATAGATCACAAAAGAGAGAAAGAGGGAGATGGACATTGGACAATGATCCTGTATATTCAGGGTGCAGAAAGAGGTAGATGTGGATAATAGTGGGGTAGGTATAGTTGTGCACTCTGCACAGATGTCACTTGAGCAGACAGATATTAAGACTGAAATTATAGTCCAAGTCACAATCATGATCATCACACGGTCGTAGGCTGTGGCAGTTTCCCATCTGCACCTTTTATTTTGAAAATGATTCAGCCTGCAATTTAGTATATGTCCCTACGCTCATCTCTTCTACTCCTGGCATTAGCTCACTAATGCTTTTTTCATCTCAATCCAAATCCAATGGCATTGTCCGCCTGCTGCTGTGTCTCTCTGTCTCTACACGTTTATATGTTATGTCCTCTTTGAGAATCAAATCCAGGTTAGTAACTTTGGGTTGCGTGATAGAAAATCTCGTAGTGGAAAATGAAGTTGTTGGAAAGTTGCATTGTCCTATGCTTTCTCACAGAAACCCAAAATGTTTGTATGAAAGTAGCTTTACAAATCCACTACATGTGCCTACTCACACATATATGCTCCCATTCACCGTAGCATAAATGGGACATTAGCCTGTGACGTAATTTAAAAGGATTGAAATGTCCACGTCTTTATTAGCTTTGCTCATTACTTCCAACGACATTAATGCTACAATCTTCTAACTGCGCATTGCATATGGATAGCTTCCTCCTTGTCTGCATTCAACCCTTGAAATCTTTCTTCACACAATCATGCTCACTTTTGGAATCTAAGCAAGTTTTTTAATGTAGCTATATATGCAATGCTATATATATGTATATATATACACTCCTAGTTACTGTTCGTGTGTGTGTAACCGTCCGTTTTCTTACGAATAAAAAGGCATTGAGTGGAGTGGAGGAGACCCCATGTGGTGATAGCTGTCCATGGTCACCTTTAGTCACGCCACGCCGTGTGGATTCCTTGTCCAGGAGGACTCTCTCTCTCTCTTTGGCCGCCTCTGCTTACCTCTAAGAAACTCAACTCACTCAGCTTGGAATCAAAACCACTACCTATTTAACTACGTAGCATAAACTTGGATAGTTTTTTTAAAAAGTCATTTTCCAACTTCTTATTGCGCATTGTGTACTTATCTCGAGGTTTCTTTTTTTCCACCAGTGCATGAACCATATTGCAGTAACAATCATTTAGAATTTTTTCGTTGTATACTTTTCTAAGGAGCGCACATACTTCTTCTATATTATGTTGTAGAGTATACAATACAGTATTGTGACAACTTAAGAATTTTTTTCTGGAAATGCAAAGAAACTTTAGTGAAGAAGAAGAAGAAGCCTGTAACAATAATAACCATTTCGTTCATTTTTTGGCTGTGAAAGAGACCTTTTACTTCCACTCTCCACATAACCCTTTATGGTAACCTGACTACTGTGCTCAACACACACACACACTCATATTCATTTAAGGAACATTAGTTTGTACCACTGCCAAACCAAGCAATGAAAAGTTTTTTCTCTCCCAAATGAAGTCGTTCAAATTTAGAGTTCCATACAGTAGCATTTTGTTACTCCAGTCCTTTTAAGTATACAGTATAACCGGAGGAAGCCTCATCAAAGGAAAGATGATGACTTTTTTCATCATGCACAACACCATATACTACTGCTTTACTCTACACTCTAAATGCACACTAACATGACTATTCTTATGTCTTCTTACATTTACTCAGTGCTCTTCTTGCCACTGACTTGTTTAGCTTTTTCTTTCGGAATGCTTACCTGGGACCAATAATAATGGTTTCATACATACATATATTATAGCTTCAATAATACGGCAAGTCTGGAAATAATAATTATTAGTAACAGCTTATTTTTGTAGCCCCCACCTGAATTGGAGTTGGAAAAGTGAAAAAAAAAGAAATTCAAAGAGAAAAATTTCTTTCACATAATCATCCAAAAATCCAAGATAAAAATGCAGTCTCACAAAGCTAAGAATGGCTTTGTGGTGTTTGGTGGCGTATCAACGACAAAAGGAAGTCATTTACTCATGCTAACATCTCTCTCTTTTTTACTAGATGAAGATGGAAATTTTTCTCCTAAATTGAAATGGGAGTGAAGAGCATTTATCTCATTATGATAATGTGTTAAATATGCTAATGGAAAATTCTTGGGATGTACATCTTGTTAATTTAGCCTTCAAAACGGAGAGCCAAAGTTGAAGCTGTGAAGCTAACCCCAACATAGGTAACTTAATGACGTTATAGAGCAGATATGAGCTTATGGAATGAAATTGTAAGTTGTAAGAACAAGAACCGCAATGCCATAACGTGCTACAGGCTATATAGAGACTTTTTACATTGACTTTAAGCCAGTTTGTAGTTCGTACAAGTTTAACGGGAATCAGTGTGATCCGCCCTTTGATTGTGCAAAAGTTTAAAAAAAATTGTTTATTAAATCCTATCCCAAACTCGTAAATTGGCTAACGGTACTTCGTGTGCTATATGGGAGGATGACAGCACAAGTTCATTGGATGGAGAAAGAAAACAGTCAAAAGGTAGATATACTCCGATGGATGCATAAAGTACACATACAAATCCAAGTTTGTATAGCTTCTCTCTCTCCTCTTGTATATCTAATAAACTCTTGCACGCAAAGACTCTATATCCTTTATGGAGATAGAGAGGGAGAGGCAATTTTTCCACTCTAATGATAGCCCGTTCTGCCAAACATAATAAAGCAAAAGGTAATAAAGAGGAAGCGAAATTAAATGCGGCTGTTTCGTTTCATTAGAAAGAGAAGCACACAAAAAAAGACTGATTGGATTTGATGGCAAGTGGGAACTTAAATTCACCACTGCCACTATATAGTCTGTATGGTCTTCATTGAAGAGGTTTTACGAGCATCAAACTCTACAAGACAAAGGCTGGGCTTGGGCTGCCCGATCTTTCTCTCTCTCTCTTTTCGCTTTTCGATTCTTCGATGACTAGAGCAAGTCAAGTGTATCTCAGGGCCACAAGGCTGACGCTGCGCATAATGCAGGCTCCGTTTTCATTTACTGTCAAAATGCATACAAACACATATTCCTCCTCTACATAGCTGTAGCTTCCTCTTTAAAAACTAATTTTCATTCAGACCTGGAGGCAACAAAGGTATATGCATGTACCCTGTACACGTGAAGTTTACGAATTAATCAACGCAAGCATCCCACACAGTTCATAAATCTTTAAAAAGCGTAATATGGGCATATCTGCATGATCACAAATCAATAGCTGGTTGTATATTAAGAGGAAAAATGAAGTAATCAATTTATGGATTTCATATCCTATATAGTGGTAGGTCATTATTGGCAAACTAATACATATGTCAAAAGTTAAGGTGGAAACGAGAAAACCACAAAAAAGCCTCGGGTTAAATTGGGAATGATGATTACTTATGAGGAAAACCGGCATGTCACCCTTCTGCCTTGCATGTCACTGAATGCAATTAGTGTGGTTTCTCGTGCTAGACAGAAGAAATCGTGTAAAAAATCAGTCTGCCATATTCCATAAAAGGTTTTGGTGTAAGTTCACAGTGGTGGGTGCGTGGAAAACAGTTTGATGATTGACCAGAGGAACAAGAAGTTTCTCATGCCAATGCTATAAACCATTAAAATGCAGTGGAGTCACCAGAGTCACCCTGTTTCTACTTAAATGTGAGGTGCCATACGTGTGTGCTCTTGTACCCTAGAAAATTGACGTTTACCCAAATATATAATACATGTGGAGTCGTCAGGCAATAAGAAAAAATGCTTTGGAACATGAGGTATAAAAAGAATTCCAATGAACTCTGACTGACAAACTACTGTTTTCCATGATGAACCTTAGTGAACAATGTGAACTTTTTCTTATTTCTAATTTGTTCTTGGGAATGCCGAAATAAATGCCTTCTTGTCTCTGTTTTGTAAGAAAACAATGATACCACCAAAGTTGAATGAGCCGAAAAGAAAATAAGTGAACAATGTGAACTTTTTCTTATTTCTAATTTGTTCTTGGGAATGCCGAAATAAATGCCTTCTTGTCTCTGTTTTGTAAGAAAACAATGATACCACCAAAGTTGAATGAGCCGAAAAAGAAGTCGAGTATGATTGCAAAGGAATATAAATATCACATCAGGAATAACCATCACAATTACCACAATATAACTTCCCATAACAAATGACAATGTTGGTAATTACACTCAAAAAACAGACAGTATAGCTTAGTGGAATTCAAAATATATAGACTGTTTGATCTAAGAAATAGTATATAATCTACACATGTATTTCTATTAAATTGTAACATCAATATGGAAGCATATGATTCTAATCAAGGAAGTGAAACTGGCTGACGGAGAGAGTATGTTTAGCAGAGCGGAATGTTTTCTTAGAATAGAATTCCTTGGCTCTGGTCTGGGTCCTATCATTATCAGTTTGCTTTGACTTCTGGAATGCCATAAATCTAAACATGTCACATTTTACCATTCTTTTTTACTCTAGTGAAATGTGACAATTATATTATTAGAAAAAAAGTTTTCCCCTACAGCCTACCTACCCTGAATGAACGTATGAAGGTGATCAAAAGCAATTATGCTATTGTGAATGTGATATATTGGATTTTGTAGGTTTATAGCTTTTGTATGCATATTTTACACCGTTCCGTATATCAGAAAATGCAACCAGCACCAAGTAATATTATGCTGTCAACTATAATATCAACTATTCACATATTATCACTATGAATAATAAAAGAAACTACAATTAAACCTTAAACCAATAGAAATAAAAGATACATACGACGTACTTGATTTCATTCACTAGTCAAATTACTATTTTGTGCTAATATACACGTTGATTAAAATTAGGCATAAAGTATAGAAATAGCTAGTATTCGTGTACAATGCTAAATGATGCAGATAGGTGGTTTCACCAAAGCATATTTTAGCGTTGTTGAAATGTCAAAGTCAAATATCTTGCCAATTTTAGCGGTCCATTTCCCGCACATCCGTTTGGCTACAAAGTTTTTCCAAGAAATCCCAATTTCATGGTGTGCTATATGGTTAATCTTGATGAAGGTACGGAAGGATTATTCTCGTATATCTGCACGAGTCATTGCGTTTTGCTTGCTGATGAGATGATATGATATGTTATATATTATACATTGTCATTCATGCAATTAAAAAACAATAAACCCTAAGTAGATATATCTATCTGGCTCAGGAATTGGAGTTGAATTTTATCATGA
This sequence comes from Orchesella villosa, assembly GCA_036850725.1. Lineage (NCBI taxonomy): Eukaryota > Metazoa > Arthropoda > Collembola > Entomobryomorpha > Orchesellidae > Orchesella > Orchesella villosa. The sequence continues at coordinate 8,306 of JAANSM010001811.1, forward strand.
CTTTCCATGCTACACATTTATAGTCACAAGAAACCAATGAATGTGACCGTAATTTATGTGTGGGCGATGCCATGCAAGCACATTTCATAGACTGATAGTATAAAACATTTTTTAAGCTACACAAGTAGTATTTTTGTACCTCACCACATCTGTATAATAGATACATATAAGTACCAGGCATGTGGAAAGAAAGAATTCCTGCGTTTGCTTTTGCTTACAGTTCTGCGGAAAAAATGATGCCTGTCATCCAAATATTAAAATAACATTAACCACGACCTAAATATTTTTATAGACACATAAACACATCGTATATATGTGATATATGATTCGATACATCCAAACTCCTTTCAGAATGGACTTTGCAAGTACATAAGTTATAAATGTAAAATGTAAAGCGGAGAAACAAAAGATTATTTCTTCACATTGTTTCCTTATGTTATTGCAACTCTCTTTGGATTCATTTAAACTTCTTTACGCAGTTGTTTCCATTTCCAATTTTCTCTTCTGTTATATAGTATACAGCAACAGTAGTATGCGTATTACTAACGTGTATATAAAGTGTACAAACGATAATATGCAATTTCTAGAAAACTAGAAATGCCTCTATTATTCCTATACTATTGCTATATTCTATACCTTGGGAACACACATAAGCTGAAAGGGAACTGGGAACTCTGTAACAAAAACTATTTCTGGATGGATTCCCCTTCAAAATCACTATATGTGTATAGAGAAGCTGAGCGCGTAGCATTTATTACATAGTTTTATTCGTTGAAAACATGAATGAATGTAAAACAAGGAAAAATATTCATTTTGGAGCACTTCAAGAATTCCACTTCATTACTTTCCTGTTTTTGCTTTCCCAGGGTATAATATTCATATTCCATTTCTTGATGAAGTTTTTGCAATGTGCTCATCCTCGTTCCTACTGAATTTCCATTTCAAGACATATATTTCATATAGAGAGAAAGCCTTGTTCGTTCGAGTAAACCCAGAGTTTCCCTATCCATCCAAGAGAATAGGTTATTAGAAAGTTGGTTTGAGATAGTCGCCTGTGAATGTTGAATGTAGCCAAAATTTGAAATTATACTTCTGGTATTTTGTCCGCTCAGCCGCCCATGCAACAGAAAACTATTCTGCTTGCATATTTATTATAATAATATTGCACAATAATTTTCTGCTTTATACACTATACTGTGGGAAAGGATTAATTCATCTTCTTGTTATCAGACAATAATGGCACACATTCAGCCCTTCATAATAGTATTCATAAATTGCTTTTCGTCTACATAGTTTTGGTCAGAGAATATCACATTAATACATCAGAAAAGGGAACATAAAACTCATAATACTTCAGCTGACTTGGCAAATATGCTCATTATATTTGGGTTAATATGATAAAGTGTACAAGTCTCCCTAAGATTCCGGCGGATGGAGAGATAATCATGGTGATACTGCTGCAATTCTGCCGTCTTCAGCATAATTCTTCAAAACCGCATTGCTCCACATAGCAGGAAAATGAATGAACCTGAAATGCTAGCACATTATATATACTCCTTTCGTAATCTCCATCCCATTTCGTTGAAGTTTAATCCTTGTTCTTATATCTGAAGGTAGTACACAATTTGTTAATTCTTTATATTGAATAGAAGCTCGTTGTAGCTAACAAAAGGTTCCGTCTGGCCTGGCCAAGGTGATTTGGTTGAGATAGAAATCTGCTCGAGTTTAGCTTGTATTTTTCTCGTGTATTTTTTTCTAATCCTTCGACATCCACGGAACTATGCAACCTGCTATATATACGTGGGTGTTTGCAGAACTGCTGATGTTTCTCTTCTCTAATACGAAATGGAAAATACATTAGAGCGACATACATTGAAAATATCAAATACAGTAGGTATTTTTCGCCCAGTTTACATATAAAATGTGTAGCAGCTTTCAATGGCGCTAGTCTATTGCCTAATGGTTTTTAGGTTTGCATGAAAAGTTTTGTTTTTCCGTAAGAAAACTTTTTCTCTGAAATTAGGTGCATCATTGAACAACTAGAGAGCTGGATTGTGTCATTGTTTTAGTTTGTTGTGTGTGTGTGCACCAACTATTATACTAACTGACAAACAGGTACTTACGCCAATGACTTTGTCTTATTATTGGCGTGGCATGCATTTTTACCCTTGTTTTCATTCCAATTTCAGCTACACAACAAAATGTTCAAAAGCAAATGCTCAAACTTTGCCATGTTCCTGTTGTAAAGTTACTCAGGAAATCAGATACTCAAGCTATGCAGAGAGTCCTTTGGCTACATCGTTTTTTAAAGCACAAGCTCACAACGACAATATACGACAAGTTTCATAATGGTTAACATGTATATATATACTTATAAACATTTTATAGGAATTCTGGATTACGGCTGTTTTTCTCCAAAACTTTCCCCATGAATACAGATTAAGGTATTTTGCTGCAAAGTGGATTTTGTAGTTTGAAATCCGGAAGTAAAATGCTGGTCATTTACTTCTTTGTGTAATGTGGCTGATTTCCCTTGAACTACACATTTATTACTTTTAGGGTTGTTGGGAATAATATGTGTAGACTAGAAAGAAAGTTGAATTTTAAACACTATTTTATATAGTGTATATATATACGTATCTTTCTATACTCTATATCACAACACACCACTTGCTGGAAGCATTCACATTTTAGAATCAGCCATCAAAAGTGCTCCATGTGTATGTCAAAGCATCATAATAAGTGTGCGTGTGCATGTAGCAAAGAGCATAAGTTATCTAAATTATGGTCCACTTAGTCAAATCTAACATGAAAAGTGGAAGTAGCAGTGCACAACTATATAGTATTATTATGCGGGTTTCTTTCATCAAATAGACTTCCTTCCTTTCTGGCGTTGAGCATGTATATTTGTATGGCCTGTATGGGGTTTCAAAGCCAAAGTTTTAAGTGAGCATAAATATATACATATCGTCCCACACATATACGTTAATATGGTTATTATAATGCCACTACAAAGACATGTGCTCCAGTCTCCAGTCCTCTTGTTTTTACTCAAGTAAATTTCACCGTTGGAGATTAGAGGAGAAAAGAGTAAATTATGTGGGCGAATTCCCATTGCGAGGCGTACAATATGTATGTTGTACACGCATCATTCAAAAAAGAAAGTGCGTTAATTATTTAAGAACTTTCTTGATGCAGTGTATTATGCATCTGATAACGATGTGGAGAGGGATATTAATAAACTAGAGCCACACTCTATATCGCAGCGCAAATTCAGATTTATGAGTTTTATGAGTGTCGTTAAAAAAAGACTTGGGAAAGTGCGGGCTCTCTATAAAATCTGCATTGGAGTTCTGAAGCGCAAGTTATCGCTAGATTCAGACAGTTTTTTAAGGGTATAGTCTGCCCAAACCTTTTTTTTAATACTGTAGAGGATGGCTCAATGATAAGAGTCGACTTTAACTTTTTATAAAGTTCACTTTAAAACAACAGTAAAGCATTTCGATTTCGAACTAATGTACAACTAAAGTTGAGTGAGGAAAATTGCATCAATCCAATTAATGAGAAGTACATGATTGTATGAACGATGCTGGTAAGAAAATAAAAATAATAGGTGAGTTTAATGACAAAGAAAAAGAATGTCATTATAATCGTCACCGAATGTTATAAAGATTGGACATGTTATCACGAAGAACACGAAGCTATCATCATAACATCAAACTATATGTTCATCCAACAACAAAAAAGATTTTTCTATCTGTTCAGTGTTCACCATAAATATATAACTATGTGTGCATACATTGTTAATAATGCATCATTTTAGCATGTTGTGTTGTTGTGTCTAACCATTTCTTGTTATGCTATAACAAGAATGAAAACCTGGAGACAGCAAGAGCCCCGCTGTTCTCCTCCTTTAGGTTCAAGGCAAGAGTAAAAGAATGGAATAGCAAAGAAGGGATCGTGGAATAATGCAATTTATACAAAAGGCAAAACATTAGACGTAAAAGTACGTGAGAACATCATGGAATATCATATAGATTATAATAACGAGTGCATTTCCACAAATAATATTTCATAATACAAAACACTCTTTCTCACTCATCCTCAGAACAATTGTGTTACGAATAAAACACCATTTTCACATCTTGTTTTGTGTGTTATTATGTGTAAGGAATAAAAAAGCCTTTAACGTCAGACATAAACCCAGCGAAATGAGAACCTACAACATACAGGAAAAAAGAGCTAGGAATGCCTGGCAGTCTTTTATTCCTGGCGCACACATACATCTTGATATCTAGCAACTTTTTTACCTAAAGATTAGCTTAGATTAGGATTCACTCTGCTTTTAGCTGTAATATTCTCAGCTATATCCATGTCATCATTGCTTCTTTGTAGGTAAATGTTGAATTTTCATCGTCACTGAGAAATAATCATTTTGCAGGAAGAGAGGCTCACCTTTTTTCCCTTCGCACGTTTTGGAATCAATATCATTATGCACAGGGAATGATGTATGGTTGGATTCACTCCCCAAGTCGTGGGCTCATTTTAATCAACACAGCCCTGTAAACTTGTAGGTAGACATGATACGGTCTGAATGGATTTACCTGCGTAATATTTACATAGCTCAGCTCCGAAATGGCATTGGCCTCTCATTATGCTTTTGTATTTCCTAAATATATATATGCTCATGTTATCTTCGAAATCTGGAATGATGAAGATAGTAGTGTACATAATAAGTACAACGTGTATGAAAAGACGTGTGTGTTTTAACCTTAAGTGAAACTACGTGTGCATTTAGAAACATGAGAAAAGACTTGCTATACAGTCAAGTTTACGGTGAAAGGGTAATAAATTCAAGAAATAACAGGAGGAACAAAAGATCACTCTATGTTATCGTAACTATCTGAAATTGTATGCAGAAATATTCATAAATACAAGAACTAAGAATGAAAGCATGATTCAAGTCAACTCGCCATCGAAGAAGGAACATATTGGCTTGCTAGCTTGGGTGCGCATCATCTACCATGGTATAGCAAGGCAATATATATGGCATGTCCTGGCATTTTCATAGCACAGCAGCAGTTACAGTCACATACATAGATCTCGATTTCCAGTGGCTCGTGTTATGGTTTGTTAGGGTTCATTCAAGCACCAGCACTCTTCGACATCAGGGAAACGATACTTGAATCATTCACTCCAAAAAGTATGTGCTGTGGAGGGGATAGATAGAGTCAGTGAACAGTGAGTGAGATCGAGCGAAGAAAGGAATAACGTTAGCGCTGTTCTCATCATTAAATTAGGAAAGAGTTAGAAGCGCCACGTTTTTTGTGCTTGGTTAACTTTTGTAACAAAGTTTGAATTTGGTGGATCTTGACTTTGACTTCATTGACAATTCGGTTTGCTAGCAGGAGGCTTTACTTTAGTTTATACTGAAAGAGTTTACGTAATATGGTATGGGGCAACCAGCTAATAAGCCTTGGAGTGAACTTTATGTTTCTTCCTAAATGTTTATACCGATATACGGGTAAATTAGGCGAATATGGAAGGATGAAGACATGTATTTCAAAACGTGTTACGTTCTTCGACTAACAAGGAATGAAAAGGCCGCAAGTCGCGGAATAAAACAAGAAATTGTAGCTCGCTGCACTATAAACGTTCCCAGATCAAAAGAAGATGGAAATAATTGGCACGTTGTTAACTATTCTTGTTGATCGATTCAGTTTAAAAAAATTAAACAGAATTTAAAAAACAAATGAAATTGCTATGTATTGAATATTAAAAAGTTTCTCTCCAAGAAATGAAAGCATAAAAGTTTAAAGTATCTATTCACTATATTATAATGATAGTTTGGAAAGGGAGACAACGGCCCACCCGAACATTTTAGGTAGCTCACTTCTTGGATTTGAACCTTGGAATTTTGAAGAAGGTCGGACAAGCGAAGAGTAATTTGGAAGTTATACCGTGGTGTAATATAAGGTGGACCAACCTCCAACTGTTTTTGTTATATCGTACCATATTATTATCATGTTGATGATTCTGAGAATGTGTGTACGCACTATATAAGTATGCATATTCGTGCATATAATAGTATGATTGAGGGCTCGAACAGAGTGTTTATTAACCAGAAAGCAAACATGATTTTCATTTTAATGATTTATGCCTAGCAGACCTGATAATTTTGATAAAGCTATGATTAGTACATGTCAAATTATGAATCATAATTGATTTACATGCTCCCCATGACTTTCACATGGTAAATTGAAAGAGAGAGAGAGAGAGAGGAGGGAGGCGGGGAGGTTAGTGGTAGAGAAGGATAATGATATTTTTAGTCTTTAACTCGAATTATTACCTCTTGTGTGAGATAACTCAAAACGTGACGCTATGCAATGAGCATAAGCAGAAGTATTATATATTGCTATATATCTCATATATATCGAGCGAATAATTTTGAAGCAAAGAACAGCACCCAGAGAGACAAACCTACAGAAACCTTATTGACGGGAAGAAAAACAAACATTTATATAAGAATAAGTCAGTCATATTTCAAATCAAATAGACTTTTCTCCTATTCCTCCTCTTCTCTCATAAACACTTAAATTATAATGAACTCTTGTTCTGCTGTAGGCCTTTTAGGATTGTTATTTGAAACTTAATTATTTCTGACTAAACTTTTCTTCGCTACTATCCTACACTATATTATATATACTTACTCCAAACGAACCAACTAGTGCTAACCACTTTAGTAACCAAACCAAATCTAATTTTCAAGGCTTGTTATTGTCAGATGCTAAATAAATTAATGTCAGCTCACACAAAGAAGCCAGAGAGCTATGGCTTAGCTTTTTCTCTTGTGTAGTAACAGTAATAAGCGTCAATATGTGTATTAAAGCTTACTCAAAATCAGATTCGATTGAAAGCTACAAGCTAAAAGCTCGTGCCTAATACCAAACCAGTAAGTAACACAAACACTAACTAATGCGTTATTGGAATATACATTTATTATCATGTGTAAATTATGTGTGAAGTGTGTTTTGTATAAGAACACAAAACACAACTGATATTGCTTTTGTTGACTTATTGTTGTCAAAACTTGTTTTTATTGTTACAACAACTTGTTAACAGGTCCGACCTGTGTGTGTACTATATTATATGTGGCTGCATGGGCTGTATAGTTTGGCTAAGCTCTCTTACTTAGTTTTCTTTTGTCTACCCCTTTTCCTCATTCCATTCTTGTACATTCATCAGAATTATTATGATGCAGAGACATGCATGCATGAGCCGCCGCAGAAGAGTAATTGAATGTTGAACAACAATGTCTATACTATTTACCATTTGCAATATATATTGTACTATATGCTTCTATGCTAGAAGAAGAAGTTTTTCACACAGGTGGTTTTGTATGTGCGAAAGAAGGCATGCATTTGTATTTCAATATAATTTCTTCCTTTTTCTGGGGCTCCGAAAACCAATTGACTCAAAATCGTTTGAGGGTGTACGCGCATATGTGTGGCAGGTGGAAACGGGAACATGTATGTATACACAGGATGGCTTTTGGTTTGTTAGGACGGTTAGTTGATATAGCTCGATCGATTTTTCCAATCATTCGATTCACATCCCATTTCATGTGCTAACACCATGTAATACAATGAAATTCATAATCATTACTCCCAATCTATTTTTTCAAGATAATCATCATCATCATTGAAATTGTTGTGGCACATTTGGTGGGAGTGGAAGTGAGATATGCATACATGTTATTACCAACCGCACAGCTTGGCTATTGTCAGGGAAAAAACTCATTTTCTCTCAGAGTTTTTGCCTCACCAAAAAACTTACACATTTTCAACTGTTTCAAGTTGCAACGCACAAAATATTGTATTGACAAAGTTTGAAGCGCGTTTTCTTTTTGCGTAGGCTTTATTGGTAACACCTCCGAGTAAATGGATAGAGAAGCATAATTCCTGCACCCATGTCACATCACATGTTGTGTAGGCATATATTGAATGAGTTCAATTTAAATTGGTATAATAAATGAAGGAGAAAAATAACGGTAAATGTGGAGTGGCAGCCATTTAAATATTAAATTATATTCATAGAAAATTTATTTTGTGAGCTTTTTATGCAGATTTTTTTGCCCATTCCTTATTACCATCAACAAAATAATTTTCTAAGGATTTCATAAAGTAATCTTGTAATTTTGCGCAACTGTATATATACATTCATCCTCGTAGTCATAATATTAGTGCCCATAAATCCAATAACATGCTCATTTGCCTAAATTAATTCTTGGTGGGGCTAGCGCGTTAACATATTCGGTACTTTTACTTTTTGTATCAGCCTGCCCTTGTTCCCTACCGTAGAATCAGAAGCCATTCATTTACTAGCCGTGTAATTAAAGAGAAATACTAAAATAGTTTATGGAACCCAACCCACTGTGAAGAAAGATTTCCTCCAGCTAAAGCTTAGCTCTTAGCTCACATGTTCAGATCGGACTATATTTATATATACACACTTTTACTGTGCATTTCCACACACAACTAAAATAGCTAAACCACTACACTTTTACACTATTAGAGTAAAAAGCTGTGGCTGTTGTACCAATTAAAGTGAGCTTTAGCACAGGAAAATTTCATTGTAATATTACGTAAAT
>JAANSM010001812.1:0-16953 GCA_036850725.1 Orchesella villosa
AAATTATTCATCATAATATTTGATATTATTGACTTGTACAAAGACAGGTAAAAGTAAACGATTTAACTTGTATTTTTGATCGCATATTAAAAATCTAGTATGGGCAATCTACGGCAAAGGTAGTTGTTTATGTTGGATGAAGTACTATCAGTTAGTGCTCAGACCCCTAATTAGGGGTCCAAACTGTAATTTTTAGAGAAAATAATTTTGTAACAAAAACTGTGGAGGAGGAACAAAAATTAAATTCACATTTATTAATTTGATTAATTTTAGGAGTTTTTCACCGTAGCATTTTCAATTTATCGATTTTTGAAATTGAAATATTATAAGTTTGAGTTTTTGATTACCAAAAATTTGTGTAGCATCCTAAAAATTTGAAAAATGTTTCATAAAATAGCTTGAATTTTTCTCGATTTTTGATGACACGTCGTTTTTTAAACTAAAATATATAAATTAATTTTAAATTAATTTTTTAAAGCATTGTAGTAGTAGTAAATTCCTTTGGACCCCTAATTAGGGGTCTGAGCACTGACTGACTGTAATTTTAGTTTTCATGCGGAAAATGTCCTCAATAATAAAATCAGGTAATTCTTTATTTTAGGCACAACCTGAAAATGGAATCAATCATAATCAATATATTTACAACACCAAACTTTCTATTATAATTTTCTGCCCCAATTTAGCCAATGTTTTCCTTTCCACTGCAAACATGTGGGATCAAGTTTGAGTGGAACATCGTGGCCATCACCACTTGTTTGCTGATTCATTCTTTGCTCATACTTTCTAAGTCTGTCCTCCGTCAACACGATAACATAGCCACCCTGGGAGTAATTGACAACATTCAAGGTTCGAAGGGTAGAAATCACGTCCTCGTTCTTCATCCCCGTCATTTCACAAAGCCTGCTGATGATTGAAAAGAAATATGTCATAATTAATAGTTATAATCATCACACTGTATTACATGAAAACATGACAATGAATAAAGCAATAAAAAAATAAAAGACATCTACTCAATAGATATCCGGCTCATGTCATCCGTTTCCTCCACATCCATATTATCCTCATGTTTTACAGTCCAACTTAAGCACTTGCGATAGCATAGAATGTCCAGAATCTTTTCAGACCAATAACTCCGATAGGAAAGAAGCCCAAAATCCGACAGCGGTTTCTCTGGTGCGCTCAACTTGCCTTCACGTTTGCTCAGTTCGTAACCTAAGTCAGAAGGAAGCAAGGAACAGTATGTATTTAGTTAGGAAGAAGACTTAACTTGAAAAAATAGGATACAATCAACAGTTTATATACTTACTCAATTCAATCATCAATTTTCCATAGCCTCTTCGCTGGTACGGGGGTAACGTGAGAATACAAGCAACATTGTAGTTATCGACTGACTCCTTCACTTTGCTAAAGTAGCCCACCAAATGACAGCCCCTGTCATCCCAAATGGTCATCACGTAAAAGAGGAAAATGTCTGTGTCAAAGGCAACCCACTTGTGATCCAAAAACAGTTTGGAAAGGAGGCACAAGTTCCTTGCATACACCTTATCTTTGCGTCCATCAATCTCGAAAAATGAGACATGTCCCTTCCTATAAATTTCCCTGCCTGGAGGATGTTTGCATAAGCATTTTGTCAAAATGACGTTTCAAGCGAGGAAGTGAGTCCACATATTTCAAACAAAATTCACAGATGAACAAGCATTCCAAATTCTTGACCAGTTCGTCGGGGTAAGGAGAGAAATACCAGGGTTTGATTCGGTGTCGTCCCAGCTCAATCAGCGGCACATTTTTGAGCAGTTGCTGCCCACAACTATTGTAACTTCGGGTTAGGGATGGCATTCTTGATACTTCGGATGTTGAGTGGTCATCGTCATCAGTGTCACCCGGAGAAGGATCAACAGTTGTATCCCTTGACGCTTTATCTTCAATTATTACTATATTATGCTTCCGTTTCTTTGGTGGAGTTGGAGGAGGAGCAGAGGATGCGGCTATTGCAACTGGTGTTGCGCTTTCTCCTCCTTTGGGTGGGTGGAGCACTTTCGCAAGATTGAGCCTATTTTCATCCAACACCCATTCGTCTAGTCGTTTATTGACTGAAACAGAGATAAATTATTATTATTTTAGAATTTCGTTCGTTTCGTTAAATAGTTAAAGTTTCTTAAAAGGTTTTCAAAAGTGAGCAGACATCCAATGTAGTGGACATAGTAGGCACGTGTGTACTCATCCAATTCCCTTATGTGGAGGATCTCTGCCATTTCTATAAAAACAAAGAAGCCCATATAAGATGTGAAATGATAAATGAGAAGGTCACAGGCATGAAGAATAACTTGTACAAAATTATGTATTTTGACTTGCCCCAGTTGTCTCCAGTGGACATGCGCACTTCCAGTCGACATCCATTTACAAGACTCTCCTAAACGAACAAATTAACCGCACAAGCAGTTAGCTGACAAGTAATGGTATAATAAAATCATGTTCTCGCATATGCCCTTCTCTTCTGATTGATGAATGTGATCGAACTGATTGAAGGACAAAATAACAATTATAATTGCAGCGATGTGACAAAATGACTTACCACACCGTCACCCAAAACCTCCACAAAATTATCTTCTTCGCTCATTCCACTTTTTCTCTCCATTTCGTCAAATGTCAAAATTGAAAATGTTCTCCGATTTTGATGGCTTCCCCTAATGTGACTAAATATGAAATAGTCGTGGGCAGGATAAGTAATTGGTAGTTAATGATAAAGATTTCACGACGCGACGGTTGAATGAAGGTGAAGACCAAACACGATAGAATATAGTGAATGCAGTGGTCAGTGAAGAGTAACCAGAACTCCAATTGTTTTTACAGTTAGCGTGAAAGTCTGACAAGGAAATGAAACTATTTAGTTTTTAATGCATTTCACAATGCCCCAAATATTCTCGAACACACCTGGTGGACCTAGAACCTCCAGTTTTACTACAACAAGCAAAGTAAGTGTTGAGCCCATTTATCCATTGTGTCGCTCCGAAGAAGGTCATAGGTTGAGTACGTTTCGTATGTCCTGGAGTCCTGGATACTAATGTGGAATAAGATTAATCTTATTGTTGCTACAGATCACAGTGCGCCCCAATTTTTCGTGGTAAAAAGTAAAGCTTCGTCTTTCGGTTGGTTCCCAAATCAAGTTGATGTAGAGACTGGTGACTAGAGATTGCTTGTGGGTGGCATTTTTGCCGTTTTTCATTTCATTCGCCTTGTGACTATTTTTTATTTTCGTATTTCATCGTATCATATCATCGTATCCAATCGTATTTATCGTATTTATTATCCAATCCAAAATTGAGTCATTGAAAAGTCAACAACAACAGTTGATTGGTGATAGCAACAATTAAGTGTATCAGATCACTAGATCAGTGCTGTGTGAAAACAAACTACTTGACTATCAACTATCGTGTCGTCGACTATTTTCATTCATCATTGTTGATGGAATATTAATTTTGATAGACATACAACATAGATAATTTATTTACGAGCTAATAATTAATTATCAATTATCGTAATATCATGTTTGGAAACAGTTCGTTTGGTATTAATAACCCGCCCGCATTTGGTAACGAACGATTACACATTCATTTCATCTAATATTTAAAATTATTTGTTTAATTGTTTATCTGTTATCGCTCACCCAATCATCGTACATGAAAGGTTAATCGTGATTTTATTTTTACAATTTTACTGCATTTGTTTTTACAGGTTTCAACACCACCCCCAATGCAGGCACAGGTTTATTCGGTCAACCAGCTGCCACTCCACCCCAGCAGCAAAATACTTCTTTATTTGGGGGAACAAGTGGCATCTTCGGAGGAACAGCTCAGCAGACAACGCCCACATTCACTGGCTTCGGTGCACCTCAAACTCAATCATCCTCTTTGTTTGGACAGCAAGCAACTGCTCAGCCAGCAACAACGGGGCTCTTTGGTAACACTGCCACCAATACGCTGTCGCCTTTTGGAGCACCCCAACTACCCCAAGCGACACAGTCGGCTGGAACTTCTGTGCGCTTCGCTCCGATTACTGGTCAAGAGTCAGTGCTGAAGAGTGGAGTGACAAACCACTGTGAATACACGTCACCAGGCCATCACTGGCATGAAAGAGTATGAATCCAAGTCATTTGAGGAGCTCCGCTTGGAAGACTACCAGTTGAATCGGAAAGGTCCACAAACTCAGACTCAAACTACAGGAATATTTGGGGCTCTTGGAACGCTTAACACTGTGCAACCCCAGACAAACATCTTCTCTAGTAATACTGCTGCTACAACTGGAGGTACCACCGCGTTCGGTCAATTTGGACAGAACACGATGACTACCACCACTGCTGCTCCGTGTCTCTTTGGTGCACAGGCGAAGCCTGGTGGGCTCTTCGGGACAACTACAGCAGCCCCAGCTACAACTGGCTTTGGACTGGGAGGAGCAACAAATGGCTTCCAGTTCAATCCAACTAGCCAACCTCAACAGCAACAGTCTATATTTGGAGCTAATAACACAGCTACAACCACTCCTACTACAACTGCAGCACCATTTTCGTTCATGCCACAGCAGCAGCAACAGCCACTAAACGTGTGGGGACAGAAACCATCTTTTGCGCCAACAACCACTGCTGCTCCAGCGTTTAATACCGGCATGTTTGGCGGCACATCCGCCACCGCCACCACTGCAGCCAACAAACCACTCTTTGGTACTGGAACATCATTTTTTGGTTCAGGAACTGGCGCAGCAACTGCACCTCAACAGCAAGTTACCTTTGGTGCTACATCAATATTTTCCAACAATACTGCAAATCAACAGCAGCAACAGCAAGCCAAACCATTCAGCTTCCCTTCAATTACACCTCAACAAACAGCAACCACCACCACCGCTGCTCAGCCACTTTTCGGAGGATTTTCAACTGGTTTCGGAACAAATCCTTTGACGTCCACTGCAACCACCACCACCACTGCTCCAACAACCAACCTTTTTGGAGCTAGTACTACGTTTGGTGCTGGAACTGGAACTGCTGCTCCGGCCGCTCCCTTCTCATTCTCCATGGCCAATCAAACAGTTGGTGGAACTCCCACGCCTAACTTTGGATTTGGAGCTGCAGGGTTCGGCGCGAACACTGCAAATTCTAGTAATGTCTCCCTATTTAATAGCGCTACAAGTCCTGCACCTTCCGCTTTCAATACTGGTGGCTTTGGATTTGGGCTTCAACAACAGCAACCTGTGCAGCCGCAGCAGCAGTGTCAGTTCATTCCTCAACAGCAATACTCTCCAGGGTTCTTAGGCTTCGCTAACAACACTTTGCAAAGATAATCCTATCTTTTACAATTATATTGTAAGGAGATTTTAAAAGATTTAATATACGCATGAATTATTGTTGTTTTCCTAATCTTTAATCCATATTTATTTTTTTCTTTATCAACTTGTAAAAGTCGAACAGTAAGTTGGAGGACATGACACGACCTACTAGTCCGTTAGCTATTCGCCAATATATGATGGATTACCATCGAAAGTCTCGTCGCAGCCCTGCTCATTCCACCCTCAATTTGAATAGCAGTCTTAACAACAACGCGGCTTGGAAGAGATTAAACAATGTTGCTCCTCCCCGAAGAAACGGCACCGCTAGCATCTGCAAGGTTATTTAATATCATTTAACCTAATCAAATTAGTCAGTCCGTAGTGTGATTAATTAATTAAAGATAGGATTAACACTTATATAACTTTTTACTTGTAACTCATTTTTCTTTTTTTAGTTTGCAATATTTGACGGTTTCGATGACGGAGAAGAGAGCGGTTATGGAGTCAACGTTTTAGTCCCGAAGAAAGCCAACCACTGGAAGCGACTCATTTTGAATTCAGCACCAACAACTCCAGCTTCTGCTGACGGAAGTAAGCCTTCACCTGAAGAAAGTAGTCCTTTCAGCAAATCGCTTAATCTTTCTGCTTCTCCTGGCTCGAGATGGTTGAAAAGTGGTGGATTGGTGAAGCAGAGGACCAGACTCAATCTGAACACACTCGAAGCGGAAGTTGAGTGTGGAACAGAAGATGGAGGCGGTGGAGACGCGCATACAGGAGGGCTAGGTCGAGGTTCTTTTTCAAAACTGGAACAAGATCTAAACAAGTCTCTCACTCAGATTGAAGCTCATAGAAAGAGCTCATCTCCCTCTTTTCGCATACGTCAAATTGTTGATGAGCCAGCGAAAACGGCGGCTTTGGTTGGAGCAGGTGATGCAGTCCCATTCTCGAAAGTTAACGGAGAAAGTGAAAATAGCTCATCATTGTTAGCTGAAGCGNGGAGCAGGTGATGCAGTCCCATTCTCGAAAGTTAACGGAGAAAGTGAAAATAGCTCATCATTGTTAGCTGAAGCGATAAAGGAGGCGGAGAATACGACTACTACGAGCACCAGTACTCCTCTAAGTCCTCATAGATGTTGTGGAGTCGTCTGCACTCGGCCTGGGTATTACGTGAACCCTCCCATTGATGAACTGGATAAAATGGTGGATGGTTATGGGAATTGCTATGTGAAGGGGTTTGAGGTGGGACGTCACAACTTTGGCAAAATTAAGTTTAGTCTTCCTGTCAACGTCGTGGGAGTGAATGTCGATGAAATTGGTGAGCATAAGGGCGATATGATGTGCTTAATTAGTAATTAGTGAACTTGATAACCATATATTGAATTTGATCTAGCTTTTTGTTTGTGTGTTTTATTTAATTCCAGTTTTCTTCCGTCACAAGGAAGTTGTGGTGTACCCAGATGATGAGAAAAAGCCACCGCTCTATGAAGGACTTAATGTTCCAGCAGAAATAGAACTACAACGAGTTTGGCCTGTGGATAAGGCGACCAACGGGCCCATTCGATGTCTCAAAAAGATTGGTGAGCTCAAGTACGTGGAGAAACTGAGGAAAGCTTGTCTCCGTCTTGAAGCCGATTTCATTTCCTATGATGACCAAGATTGCGTTTGGAGGTTCAGAGTGGCTCATTTTTCCAAGTATTCATGTGACCTTGAAGAGGAAAATGGAGAAGATGAGCAGGATGTGATGGCAGAGAAAATGGTTGCACAACATCTAGATAAAAGCACCACCCCAAAAGCTCAACAACCGCAACAACTCTTTCAACTTCCTTCGACGGGGCTAGGTGGAATTCCATTCTCCCAGCAGCAGAAACAAATGGCTGCAATAGCAAGGCACATAGTTGGTCCAGGTGGCGATGCAAGCTCTGTTCCTGCTGCAGTGGAGATGGTGAATTCTTCCTTTTTTGACGACGGTTGTGACTTAGAAAAGCCAACCCTACTCAAGAGCGTCATCTCACTTGATGAGGAAATGGAATCCCTCTTCAGCCAACATTTTCTTCCAACACCACCAAAGAAATTAAGAGGACAAAGCAAATCAGCGTTGGCTTCTTTTTCTGCGGCGCGTCAACATCAGAAGCCACTCGCTAGCTCTACTAAAATCTGGTCCGAATTAGAAATGGAGCTGGAACCAAGCATGCCACAGCTACAGCGATTGGAAGGAAGGCTCATCCGAGATGTTCATATGGATCAGGATAAGGAAGATCAATTAAAGTCATCATCTCAATTTCAGTCATTTCCTCCTCCACAACAGATAATCATGCATGTGGTTAAACCAGTAGAGTTTCTGAGTGTGAAGGAGCCAATCGCCCTGCAAGAAGATGTGTTTGGACGTCTTAGAAGAATAAATAACGTGAGTCAACGAGGGTGTCCTCGAGTTTGCTTCCTCCCATCTGGCCAATCTCTCTCCATAAACCAATCTACCGGAAGTAGCGGATTCTCAGCTCAAGTTAAAGTCAGCCAATTTACCAGCTACGCAGACAAGCAGGAATCCGCCATTCTGTCTGGCCCCTATCGAGCACTGCTTCAGAACCAACTGGAGAATAGGCTGAGAATGAGACAGAGCGTTTTGTTCAAAGAGCACATTCAGTCAATACAGACGCAGATTGGGCTCAGTGTCTTTCCCCAAATCAGAGACGAATTAGAACAAGAGCAAGCTCTTTGGAAACTCTGTGACATACTTTGGCCGGAGCAGGAGTCACACAAGGAAGGGACCAAGGTTGATGATGGAATTCTCCTCACGCAACGCGCCAACATGTGCAACTGGCTAAGGGAATATGCCCCCATCCTTTTTGGAGATGGGTACGACGCTGTTGACCGCTCAGTTTTGGGGCTGCTCAAGAAAGGTGTTGTGGAGGAAGCGTGCAAGGAGGCAATGAGCCAAGGGAACTTGATACTAGCTACCCTTCTCGCTTCCGATCCCCATTTCCTTATCCAGATTGAACAGTACCACTACATATTCGAAGAAGGGATGATGGAACCCACCACTTCAGACATATTTGCCCTTGTTTCTGGATCTCTGGTTGCACTCAGTGAGCTAACTTCAGAAAATGTTGGTCGCATGTCCACCCACGAGTGGTTCCAGTATTTTGCTCTTTATTTGTGGTACAATGGACCAGCCAAAACTTCACTAGCCATCCCACTGGACAAAGCGATTCGGGAGTATGAAGAAATGATGAAGAACATAATTAAAATGGAAGATGAGGATTCAGAAACCATTCTTATTCCTTCCACGGAAACAAGCTCAATAGCGAATTTATGCATGCACCTCCTGAAAATGTATAGTTGCACTGGCTACCCTATGCACCTCATCCTCAGTCCCCGAACTTGGACGAGCGACTACCTAGACTATAAGCTTGTGTGGTTTCTCATGTGCGACCTAGAGGAAATTGACTACCAAGCAGAAGAGCAAACTCATTTTGAGCTGTGCATCAGCTTTGCTGGACAATTGGAAGCGATTGGTTTGTGGAAATGGGCAGCCTTTGTGCTTAGAAATATGGACGTAGAGCCTGATGAGCATGGCGACGAGAGCGAGCAAGTGAAAGCATATGGACGGCAAAGGGATTCATTAGTGAGGCGTTTGTTAGAGAGAAACTTAAGTGATGTTGATGAGGAAGCGGAGCGTTTCCTCGTGTATCGATTGGGAGTAGATGAGAAGCTCATATTTTCCATCAAGAGTTGGAAGAGTGGGATTGCTTACGAGAGGATTTGGTATTTGGGCAAGATGGGGGAGTGGCAGAAGAGTTTTGAGGCTCTGATCAATTCATTACTTGATGGAAACGGTGGGCTTGCTCTGATTGCTGAAACAAGTGCCTCTACTCAACTTGCGAGGAACGTGATGGAACACTTAGACGCTTGCAGCCCAAGGACGCATGGGGACTGGGATGTCCATGGAGGAATGCTCTATAATTATCTTAAGTTTAAGTGGGCTCAAGGTGCAAAGTCTACAGCTAGTGGTGGAAAGAAAGAAGAGGAGGAATTGGCGGAAGTCGTTTCAACCTTTATCCAGTCTCTCATCAAATTCCAACCTTCTACTCCTAGTCAATCGTAAGCTGTCTATTGCCAATCGTTTTTCTCATAAAGCATGCATTCTAAATCCTAAATTAAAATGTACATATAATCTTGTTCCATGTTTCTTTTCTTTTTTCAAGCCCTCTACTTCTGGAGATGGCCATCAGTGCCCAGAAAGTGATACAGCTTCTCTTTGTTTCCTCTGAATTGGGAAATGTGGGGAAGGGAAAGTTGTACGAGAGTCTCCAGCAATTTTTAAATATTCCTGTGCCAAGCGAGTACTTTGAGGGGCTGCGGAGCTTTATCAATCGACATTTCAACTGCTTAAATTATATTTTTATCGGTGAATTATGAAATTATAAACTAGCACCAGCGTCTTCGTGTAATTACAATTAAGAAAATGTAGAGCAATGTAATTGGATCTTTGTATTTTCTTTTATTTTTTTTTCATTTTATATGTCAAGTATGAAAAAATTATTTGTATTAGTATTAAATAAAGGTTCCTACGAGTAGATCATACAATATTGAGCAGGTAGAAGTTCTTCATCAGTTCATCATAATCTACCTTTTTTATCAATTAAAAATAATATTGATGTAAGTGCAAAGTGATAAAGTATACGTACAATAGAGACGCCTAGTTTGATCTCAATGAGAAGGGATTGTAAGTGGTACCAGGAAGAGCCGGAGGGTTTGGAGGTTGGTGAGTTGCTTGGGAAGTTAGAGGTCCAGGTCCAATGGAAGGTTGGCGTGACGCAACATCCGCCAGCTGAGACAGTACAGATAGATCATGCACTTGAATCGGTGGTCTCATTCTTGCTGGTTGCGGTGGTAGTTGAGGAACTATTGGAGGATGGCATGCTGCTCGTCCTCGTTTATGTGACATTCTACGCCACGCTTGCCCTTGTCCTCTTCCACCATAAAAATATGGTACCGGAGTCCCTGCATCGTTGAAGACCCCTGAATTGGCAAATTGCGGTTGATTTGATTGCCCACCTCCTTGAATGTCCTGTAATTCCATTGAAATTGTTGGATGTCCAGAAAGTGGCTGCTGAAATTGAGAAGGAAGAGAGCAAGAGCTGGGGTAGATTGGTAATGGAACCTTTGGAGCTTGGTAAAAAATCGGTTGTGAGTGTCGCTGAGCAAATGGCAATCCTCCCGTAGCAACATAGGGCGTCTGCATCATGTGATAAGTAGCAGAGTTGGAGGCACCCATCGTTTCACCGTGAAATCGATTAGGAAGTCCGTTTCCGTATTGGTACCCATAATAAGGAGTGGTAGAGTATGAGTATTGTGGAGTTGTCATTGGGATGTGGTTGCTACTCGGAACACGTCTCGGAGTGGGAACGAGCTGTTCAGGATAAGTAACTTGAGCATCGTTGTCATTCTGGCACTTACAGATTTGTAGGACGTAGCTATCCGCTCCCTCCACAGCTTTCCACTCAGTGAGCACGCCATTATCATACAGCTCACTCTTACTAGCTTTCACCTCTCCAGGGAACTGCACCGGTCGTTCCACCTCCAATTGATACAACTCTGGATGGCATACCGCCCCCTTTTCCTCATCCTTACATCCGGTTGCTCCACTCCATATATAGATCACTGATTGTCGTCCCGCCGCTGAGTGGCAAGCTCTTGGTTGTGGCCAACAATCATCCATTTCACTCCCATCACCGCCCAACTTTACCCAAACCTCTTACTTCAAATCAAGACAATAGAGCTCGGAAGAGGGTACTCCTCGTGTTTTCATATTTATGAAATCCTTATCTTCAATTCCTTCTAGAACGGGTGTTGGTGAATCCAGAGGCTCCGTCCAGCCTCCGAACACAAACATTCTGGTTCCAAGCAGAGTGGCACTGTGAGAAGATCTGCCGCGTGGATGGGGTCCACCAAAAAGTGGGTAGGTCCATGTTGAAGAGGCGATGTCCAAAATCACTACATCTGCAAATCGTATGGAACGCGGACCCCGTCCACCAAAGATGACCAATTTAGATGCTGCTGAAGAAGGAACCTTGTAAGCAACGGCAGAGTGGTCGTGACGCGCTGTCGGTGTGGGTCCATTCACAGTGGGAATCTTCCAGAACCACCCTTGTTTATGTACATACTCCAGCACAAAAATGTCTTGGAGAGTTGCCGGCTGGATTACATTCGTTGACAAGCTCCTTTCTCTCAGTCCTCCAAAAAGGTAGATCTTACCATCTACCGTTGTAAAACTGTGACCACACCGGGCACATGGAGGCGCATCTGTTGAGAAAACAACTGGTGGCGGAGTCGGCTCCAGCTTCGACCATTCCCAACCAAGTGTGTCCAATTCGTAAAGATCGGATGAGAAGGTACCGTCCGCCTTCAAGCCGCCAAAGAGAATGATTTGATCCCCGTAAATGTCCATTCCGTAGTGCATTAAGCCGGGAGGCCTGTTCCCCACAACGTTGGGGATTGACCACTCCTTCGTGATGATGTTGTAGGTGTGAAGATCTCCAAAACTATTCCTGTGTAGGCCAACTGCTCCAGAAAAAGTGATCATGAGGGGGCCATGTATTAATGCACAATGTCCTTCTCGGGCTGAAGGTGCTACTGTGTTTGCGTTGACGCCTTCTACCTTCTTCCAAGCCACAAGCTTGTTCTTCTGAGTACTGGAACCAGTAATATCGTCATTGGATGGGTGGCGTGGTGGAGTTTGACCAAAACGCAACATTAATGGAGCATCAGTGGGAATGGAAGGGGAATCCTCGTCTGAAATGTCAATCAACGGTATGTTCTTCTTAGGATTCAAGTTATCGTTTCCAGAAGGCACCTCAACATGTGCAGCTGCCGCTGCTGCTCTTACGAGCTCTGATACTCCCGACATTCGCAGTTATGTCACGTAACTCCTTCCTCCAACCTTTGACCTTAAAATGACAAACAAGAATTACAATAACACTAGCTAGTGACAAGTGAATGGATTGACATTTAATCTTTACTAATTAATAATGAATAATGGTTCAAGAATTAACCTGACGTTGACAGTAAGTGGTAATGGTAAGTGGCAAGAAAAGTCAAAGGGTAATAGATAACGTTTGAACGTATTCAACATTCAACAATTGACAGTTGGGTTGAAATTGATAATTTGCTTTTAGTGTTAAGTTGTTAGTAGTTAGCACGGTTGGTTGGCACAGTTGTCAGTTAGCACATAATCTAATCCGGTCGTCTGACAAGGGCACAAGGGTGAAGAGTCAAAACTAGTCTTGAATTACGTCACTTTGCTAATGCTAAGTAAGTACAAAGTATTGGGTATGCAGTTTTTATTTTAAAATAAGAAATGTCAATAGTGAAAGGATTGTAAGTAGATATTAGACAGTGAAAGCACTACGTCTTCATACGTCTTTCCTTTTTCTGTACAACTGCTGAAAACTGATAAATGCATCAATCAATGCATCCGCATGCGGCCGCATCCTGATTCCTGCTCTGATAACAACAATCAAGAATTGTGTAGCAGTCGCAACTTCGTATTTCATTGCGTGCACCAATACTAAATGTTGGCGTGCAACTATATATACTATTCACTTCTTACTAAAAACTCCCGAAGCGAAGTCCCAAACGTCGCGTTCTAGCATCCTACAAATTAAATTACTAATACCAAACTAGATTTTCTTGCAAAAGATGAAAGGTTAAAGGTGTATGTATATCATAATGGTTTCTATTTCGTACTAAATACGTAGGATGAATCTGATGAATGAGACTGATCATTGGTCAACGTGCTACTTAAATGAGTTCAAAAAGTTTTTTTTTGTAATTTTATTCATGTCGTACATACTTCCATCTTTGATTCAGCATAACCTTGCCTTGTAAGGTCAACCAATGGATAGACTAAAAGGGCTTATCGAAAGCGGAAACTCGCTTCCTTTCTTGAGTTCAGATTAGATAGCACACCTTTTTTTCTCAATTCATTCGACCATTATCTTATCTTGGCAAAAAAGATAGCTTTCCAAATGGTGAATGGAGTTTGAAAATGTTGAAAATACATGAATCGTAAATGTAATTGCATCTCAAAATCTTCTGATTTCTGATATTTATTATTTTCCTTTATACAATGGGGTGTATTGATAATCGATAAGTGAAAACTAAAACACCCATACCCATATATATGTATATTTTTTAGGCTATATTTTTAGGCTATAATATGCTGCAATGATAGTGTGATATATTATGGTGTATGACATAAAACAGCAAAAAGTAAATTCACAAGACCGAAACTTTAACTAGCTTAAAAAGACTAATGGGGCAATGAGAGATTAACGTAATTAAAGATATGCTATTCGATGAGGTTTTCGTGGAAGTAGGTCGGGGCAAAGACGTTACCAATGAAGACCCAATTGGTAACGTCTTTGGGTCGGAGTGAAATGAAAATAGAATTCAACTCAAAACCTTCGATTATCTCTCGGCAGCCCCTGTGCCAATATATTCACATTTTTAATGAATTTATGATTAATGTCTATATATAAGTGATGTCATGTCATGTGCCATAGTCACAAAATATTGCAGACAATAAAATTGTAAAATTATGGTAGGTGTTGCATGTTGGTGCGATTGCGAAAAGTATTTACGTATGTATTTACTGTCTTTCGCTCCGATCTAAATTATTTGAATCATGAATGGTCAATGATATTCAGTTTCTAAATGGCTTTATTAGTGGCTTCGAAAGCAAGTTTTATCGTCTTCGTGGTGACGCTGTTGATAATCGGAGGGTCAATAAATGGTAAGGTGGCCATAAGACACAATAAACGCTTTAAGTCTACAAATGATAAAGATGATAGAATCATGTTAAGCCTAAGTTGAGGACATTATTACAGACGCGGGGTGCTTCGAATGGAAGCTTCTGACACTTTCATGTAGGGCAGATTCCACTGAAAAATGTACGAATGTTGGAAATATCCCATACTCGCCTAGACATGGCACACTCCACAACAACTGTGACAAAAAATTTCATTGTTCGTGGAATGGAACGGGAGGGTCAACTTGTCAGAGATCTTTTGGATGCTTTTCCAAGCCCTCCCCCTCACCTCCCAATAATAATGAGTTCGGAACAACATCCTTGTTTACCACTTTTGTTATCTCAATGGCCCGCTTGGACAGGTTCCACTCTTGGTTCCTAAAGTTTGCAAGGGACTTACTTCTAGTCATGTACTTTCTACTCGCAGTATCAATGAGGCTTGAACAAAATGCTTTTAATCTTTGTCACACTCTTGTTATTTTTTCATTGGGCTAAATGAGAATGAGAGTGCAGTAATAGACCTTAACAATAAAGTGAAGTTTAACTTATAAAATAGTATGCGCTTCTGGTAATGGTAGTTGGTAAACAGTGGATTAGCTAATTAGCTATTACGCTTTCATTCCCTCATGACCCAACTCATATAGATCCCTTATCTTAAATATGTACTTTTCATGTTTGAAACAGAAAAAATAGTCTTGCAGCATGACATTGATTTTCACTGCTCTCTCTCATTCAACATAAGATTAGCAATAAATCCGAAATAAATAATTTCTGAGAAGAAAAGTGAATATGCATAATGCATATGCATACATAACAGTGTTGACCTTCTGTTATTGTACTTTCTGCTGTCGTAGAACAATAGAACTATTGTGCGTACATTTTATTGTTATTGAGGGGTATGGCATGGCAAGGTTAAAGATTTAATTGAAATTGAAAGACAAAATATTAATTTTCAAGGATAAATAAAAGTTGAATGTTGATCCTTTGGTTAAAGTATAGTTGGTCAAATATCAGTCCCTAAAAATAAGATAATTTGAGGTTACAACTTTTTCAGTGATTAGCAAAATGTCTCACTTTAGCCATCTCTTCAAAGTTAGTCGTGCTGTGTTCATCACGAATTACCTTTATATTTGTAATAACATGGCTTTCAAAAAGCCTTAAGGAGCTGGGACTGGGAGTCATATTGAAGAAGGGCTCATGGGACACTGATTCTTACACTCCATTAACGGTGAACATAGATTACGTCGAGGAAAACCTTTTAACTTTGGATCAAACTGATGCGCAACTGATAACCTACACAAGAATTCGTCATCTGACTCCCCCTTCTCAACTTCCGTACGCTCTTGATGGACCGCTAGATAATCCATCCCACTTTGCTGACAATTTCAGCATTTGGGTTTCCAAATTTTTTCATAACAAGGTTGCTTTTATTAAAAATCCAATTTTTAAACTTTATATTAAACTTAAAATTATTTAAAAAAACTCAACTTTCGAATAAAATCAGAGAAACGGAATCTTTATCGAGGCTGGAGCACACAAAGGGGAGAATCCATCTCATTCGTTAATGTTGGAACTGGGGTTAAACTGGACAGGGCTTTTGGTGGAGTGCAACCCAACTTTACTTCCCATTTTGAAAAAGCGTCATAGAAAAGCTTGGATAGCAGATGTCTGTTTAGCTCCAAATCAACACCCTGGAATCGTAATTTTATTTTATTGATTAAAATACCCACACTTGAAACTATATAGTTGTCGCGCTATATATAGTTCTTACTTCGCTTTGTCGTTTTGTTTCAGAACAATTTCTTTAATCCCACCAAATGGTCTGCCACTGGAAAGTTGGAAACAGCAATGAATAAACGAAGTAGAAATGACAAGGTTATGGACGAAGTACGGAGCATTCCGTTGTATACGTTAATTGCTGCCATTGGCTGGAAAGAGATTGACTACTTTGCTTTGGATGTTGAAGGAGCGGAATGGGAAATACTACAAACCATCCCATTCCATTTGCTCACAATTAAGGTTAATTTACCTGTATAGATATTGACACCCACCCTAATTTAATCTAAAGTACTTACGTGATTGAAACTGTTACAGGTTCTTACAGTTGAAGAGTACTTTCAGAGACAACGGGGCGTTGTGAGACAAATGGACAGCTTTCTACGACGGCATGACATGTACTTTCATGGTCACATTGAAATGGATCGATTATATGTGCATAAATCTATTCGAAAACTAATTGGAAACAAAGAAATTGGATGAAATTGCTGTTAAAACATTTGTTCGATGAAAATATAAATAGGTTTGGATATTTTTCAAAGAATTTACATGTTTTGTAAGATCGAGTAGACTGATTTCTTAACTTCACGGTCCACTCTTGCAACACGTGTCCTTCATACTTAACTCAAGCATTGTTGTAACGATTATATATGACCCTGTAGGTGTTTTGGGTTCATTTTCCATTGAGACTGACAATACTTAAAGGCTAATTGTAGGCTAGTAGGGGTCACCATCACCCTTTCAGACAACTAACTAAAAAGCCTAACATGATAGGAAACATGATGTTTGGGAGGTGTCGGCGCGTCATCAAATGGCGATGAAGTGTCATTGTCATTGAAGTGTCACCAAGTCGTTTAGTGCGCTAGGCTCACTAAGGAGTCTTTCAGGATACTTGTCAAAACATGAGAGGGAAAGGCTATCACTATCAGCTCGTATATTAATATGTCTTTAATAAGATTTTGGTTCACAACCTAACATCTGCAAACAGTGCAAACTGACGAGCACTACTGATGAGTATTCTTTCACATTTCCTCATTAGTGTTTCAACTACTTTT
>JAANSM010001813.1:0-16953 GCA_036850725.1 Orchesella villosa
AAGGGAAATTGTCTTACCCAATGTATGCAGTCTGTTCTCATCAAAAAGCACTGTATAAGAACTCAGTGAAATGGTTTACAATACACGAATGGAACAGACTCGTACAAAAAAATCTAATAAATTTTGATGGTAAATTCTCTTTGGAATTATTTGTTGACAGTGTAAAGAGTTATCTGTTAGAATTTAGAAGCTCAATTTATTTGTATTATTAGTGAATATTGTAATTTGGTTATGAAACGGCTTGTATGTGATGAATATGCCTATGTAATCTTGGAATGACAAAAAACTGTGTTATTGTAGGGAGAACAGCCTCTTGGCTAATACAAGTAAACACGTTAATAAAGATAATCTAATCTAATCTAATCTAATAAGATGACCAATTCGTACCAGAAAAGTTTTGGATTCACCGTCTCGTACTTGGTCTTAAAATATCCGAAAGTCATCTTCATATCGTGGCCACATGCGTTCTTTCCTTTCGAATTTGCAATTAACTTACATTTCATTTCAAATTGTGAGTTATCCTAACTACAAGTACAAAGCTGAAAATACTATACGAGACAGTTCCTATGCTGGCCTATATATTTTTAAAGATGGCAAACATATAAACAAAAGTACATTGGTAAACGCAGTTGTATACAACTGCGTCGCATATAAGAAAACGACCGAAAAAGGGCTGAACCCAAAAGCTGAGATCAAGAAGCAGATGTAAAAGTCTGCAAACAAAACTTGCTTTTACATTACTTTTCACGAAGCAATAATCATATACACACAATAGATTGAAGAGGGGAAATATGAAATCTAAAAAGAGGGATGCGGTGTTCTGGGCAATAGCATAATCAAACTGAAAAGACAAATAGATTTTTATCTTCTGTCACTGACACGACACACAACATCCTAATGCCAAGCCTATTTCCGATGTATTTCAGTTTACATTTAGTCAGGAAACCACTTTTTACATTCCGGAGAGTCCTCAACAGACCAACAAAGTGGACAGCTGGTGGACACAGGGCGGAATACCAATAAGGATGAGTATGAGTAATTGAAGTGAAACGTGCAGCCAGCTTTTTTTACATGACATTGTCATCTTATCACAGAGTATTGACTTCGAGCAGCGCTGCACTCACGTCCCAAATAAAAATAGTCAGCACCACATCACATGCCCCTGCAAAGGGATACTAAATTCATTCATATAAATATATATACACCTAGATATGTGTCTGAGCTACACTCAAACCGCAGAAGTTAATGGGGTCTTTCCATTTTTGCACTATTATACTAAAGCGAATGAATTTCTGTTACTTTGAGGAATCCTTCGGATCTGATATGAGTTTTTCTATAGATTGTCAATGCACCTATTGGCGTTTTCGTCGTTGTTGGACTTTGAATTATGTATTTGTCGCTGATAAGAATAAAACATGCTCGAGTTGCTTTGCTACAATGGAAAACGCGAAGTATTTTTTTGGGAGAAAGTATCTGTCATGGGGTTAAATGTGATGCTGCTTTGAATCTGTTTCGATGCTGTGATAATAATTGGAGAATCGCGCTTCCCCTCTTCCGCTCCCTTACTTTCTCCATTTAACTGGAAATCAGTTTGACAAAGTGATGTGTTCGTTTGTTTTATTGATAGATACATCTTGTGCAAATAGGATGGGTAGAGAACATCCGATAGATAGTCATATCTTTTTGCAAAGTCAACAACCAAATTTTGCTTGAATAAACTAACCATAAACGTAAAAAGTTAAAGTTGCATGGGATCAAAATTGAGGGAAGGACGTGAGGATGTTGATCTGATACTAAGTTGATGGTGACGGAAAACCCATGAATTCCCCCAGTATAGATATATTATATGCGTTATCTGATATGAAATCTTTCATCGCTACAATCAGATATTGTGTGCTTATTCTAGCGCCAATAATACTTTGCCATAGTTTAGTGATTCTGCTGCACCAGCGAAAAGAATTTAGGTTGCAGTCATTCAATTCGGTCGACCCTACTAGCAAAGTGTAGGAAGTCAGTGGAACCACAACCGACGGCTCGCCAACCTGTTCGCAATCTGAAACTATTTTATTGATTAAACACATAGCTTCAAAATTAAATATGCTGACTGTCAGACAACCTGCGGAAGAGTTTTATGAGGTATTATATGAGTAATGGTGGCAATTTTGCACAAAGTGATTCTCGCGATCGTCATGTTGACTCTTGCAAGTCTGTATAAAATGTGCATCTGTAAAACCATCTAAAAGCTAGTCCTCAGAACGCTTCAAATTATTAAATCTCTGACATTTTCTTCTGAAATCGTTTGCGTCAGACATATGAAAATGTTTCGAAAGCTCTTGCTCACATGCATTTATAGCAATATCGCCAATAGGACTAAAATTGGCAGAGTCTAACGGGTTGTTTATGTACTATTATAACCTTATCGTTAGTCAAACGAAGGACAAATTTAGTATTAATGGTTGAAAGCTCCATACGTACATAACCCTAAACTTATTTACATAAGCTTTTACACAACTAGTTTTAATAAGCAATGAAATGTTATGCAAAGCATGTTATGCAGCAACCTGAAAATAGATTATTCTACGAATTATGAAAACACATATGTAACACGGCCTAAGAATGAATCTAAGAGGCTTTTTTACCATTCCTGGTATTTAACAAAAATTACGCTTTTGTCGACACCGATAGCTGTCTTGAAAATGGAAAAGCAAAAATTTGTTTTTCTCCAAGATCTCTCAGATTTCAGTTCTCAGTAAATTTTCGTATAAGGATGTTGCTTGAATTTTACAACTACGCTTTGAATTATGCAATCTTACGTATGAGCCATGTAACTTTACACGACGTGCTGGAAAAACAAAAATTTGGTTATGTAGTGAATAGGGTTTTTATTTTAGTTTTGATGAATCAGTCATTTCCAGATTGAAAAATCTTCATCGTAGTAATTTAAAAAAGGATTCCATGCGCCTTAAAAACGAAATGTCACGCAGTAGTAGGAATATGCAATCTGTTTTATATCCATAAAAAGATTTCAATGCACTAATGGGTCACGTAAGGAATTAAAAAGCATCATGTATAAGCAAAAACCATTGAAGTTTTATATAGAAAATTCGCATCAAACAACAACAAAGACAATTCTACCCACGCTAAGTTTTATTTTGTGCGTGGAGTTTTCCCTTTCATCTGTGTATTTATTTAATCTGTGTATTGTATATAATGTTCTACTGAAGATAAAAGCTGTATGCACAAAGGGCACGGACTTGATAATGATTTTGACGGTGACTATAATCTTGCAGCTTTATATCAATGTTGACAGCTTGATGGCATTCTAAGCTTATAAAGAATTAGAAGAGAGGAATTCGTCTCATATGATTCATATTAGATGAGAAGGCGTAGAATAACAAATGCTGCATTTTATGCCCTTTGAGTAGACTACACACAATCTCTTTCACATTGAAAGTTACGTTGGTATAGTTCAAATAATTGACGAATTTGATGACAAACTTATCTCCTTCAATAATAACAACAAACGCGTCCTTGTAGACTAGTAGAAAAAGAAATTGGACATGTAATTCCCTCAACATACCCATGTACATTTCTATCATCCTCCGCCTATGGCAAATCTGATTTGACTCAGTTACAATCAACGCGAGTCTCAGGGTTGTGAAGTAATCTAAAATGAAGTTCATCATTCATTCAAATATTCACGTTTATAGAGCATCCACAGGATTGAGCTATATTGGATGCAAGCTCTAGTAACGCACCACTACTCACTACTTTATGCATAAAAACCATGGCTCGAGAAAACATGTTCATATATATTCCCTCCATTATCATCAACATCATCATATCATGATGATGAACTTTGTAAGGTATCCACATGCTAATGGAAATTCGTAGCTCTTAATGGAACAAAAGGGCTATTCATGTGACAGGATATATCCTGCAAGGAAGAGGAAAGCTTATCAAAGGAACAATGAGCTTTCTGATTTCCTTCCAAAGTATTTGCATACTGTATATGCATTAATGTGAGGAGAATTCGGCGGGCAAAGCAGAAGAGTGTGTTGTTCATCACAGAGTTCTCGACAATAATAAATATTGGTTTACTTTTTATGAAGAGTCACAACGTTCTCATCATGGGTTTACTTTGTGTGCGTGCGTTAGTGGAGTATTTGGAGTGTGTAGTGGTATTTGCAGCCTCATCGTCAACCCCATGATTCCAGCGAGAAAGTTGGAATTCTACTGATGTCAAGTAACTACGTTACATTACGTTATGTTATGTACTCACTAGTCTGATGATTACAGTTCCAAGGAACTTAGATTGGTGGTGGTGGAGCCCACAAGACTGGTGAAGTGTTATTACGATGGGTAGAGAGATGTACTTTATGTATATGAAGCAATATAGGGAAATACTTTATGCCAATGTGTTCGCACAATTCGTGTGAAAAGGCTCTAGTGTCTTTCTCTATCCATCTTTTAGATGTTATGTCCCGTAAATGTGTAATGTGGTAATGATCTGAGCTCACGTTTTTAGTAGTAGCAGCAGTTTAGTTTCTCTGCCTTGTCGTTGCTAATAATTTGCCGAGGAAATGGAGAGAAGATTGGACGCTTGATTTGTGGTTAAAGTGTCCCAGTACATTCAGATTCAACAGTAATTTGGCTCTTGGCGATGAGTAAGTATATATAGGTATATATATATGCGGCATGAAACAAACAGGAAACTGTTCCATTAAACCCACTTTCCAACTTCATGTTATACTGCAAGCACATTTTGGTAAAGTGAAGGAAGCCAAACCTGCACCTGCTCGGGCTCTGGTTTATCACGGTGTGGTCCTGGTGGTGCTCAGATTGAAGGATGTTATGCATCTTTTATTACTTTATCGTAATGATTTTGAATTGCGTGCTTAAAAACTAATACTTGCAAAGTTACGAGCTCTAAACAGTTTCGGGTTACTTTGTATATATCTCAATGGCACTGATTCTAAGAGTTTCCATTTTCAAACCAATTCCACTTTCTATCTGGAGGGCATTACGTTGTTCCATGGATGTTTGAATTGAAACGATTTAACATGAATTAGACGGAGTTGACTATGAATGTGACACAGATTTTTAAAACTATTACAACTTTAATAGTGGTTTAGCTGTGGTTGTATTGAAATTCTAGGGAATTTAGAGGTGTGTATGCCAAAGGGCTTATATAGTTTGAGTAGGAAAGTGTTTACCTTGCAAGATTTGAAGATCCACCTAATGGAATGGAGCTGAAAGCAAAAGAGTAAAATGTAAGGTTACTATTGTGTAAGGAAACTTGTTTAATATTACCGTCTAGTTTTCCTACCAGAGAAGGAAACTGTTGTGAACAATGAACGATATTATAATTTTGTTTGAGCGTCCGGCATTCAACAGCGAACACTTGGGTTGGTTTTCATGATTTACAATCCTTGCAAAGCACTAATTGTCAACAATCTAGAATTTTAACTAACCGGAAGGCTGTAGGTTGAACTGCATTTTGCTGTTGGAGACTTGTATACTATCATTATAAATGCGTCAGTGATTTTCTTTCTTAACGAGACCATACTTCTTACTTTTCCGCATTTTTAAGACGTGCTAAGATCGTAAACCCTTTAACAAGTAGAACTTTCATCGTTTCATCAGATGGTAATAATTCCAGTGGTAAAATGAGAACAGTAATAGAGATATTTTATGAGTTTTTATGTTTTACCATGAATAATAAATGTTTTCAACTGGGTGGTGGAGCCAGTTTGAATCGGATCTGCAAGAAAATTATGCGCTGCCAAGCTCAAGGCTAAATCGGTTGAGTGAGTTTTCAGTGCAGATTGCGTCAGTGACATGAAATATATATGCAATATTCACGATGAATACACCCAGGAATTGTAACTTACGATCGACTTCCTACATATTTTAATTGGCTGATTTTGGGAGGCAACAGGACTGTTTTTGTTTTAACTCAAGCGTACAAACCACTTCTTTAGCACAAATTCAGTGCACAAGGACGGAAGTGTGGCAGGCCAGAAAGGTTTAGTGTGTTTGTTCCCAATTATGTCGATACGTAATTTCTAGCAGTTGTCAACTTTTGTGTAATGCAAAAACTTATAAGTTTGCACGACTTTTTTTAATTTGAATCAAATTTAATTTTGCTAAAAGTTGGTTAAGTTTATACATTTATTAGGAGAACAAAGGAAAGTGTCGAATGGAGATTTTATTCATTATGAAATGAATCAAAATTGCAGACATGAAAAATTTGCCAAAAATGTACAAATATTTGCATTGAGTTTCAATACTCCGTTTATATATTCCGTCCATTTCTTCTCATCTCAATTGCGTTTTGAATCCATGGGTAGTTCCTTCAACAGAACATTGTTTGCTCAGCTCTCAGTCCTGACCCAACGAAACGAGAATCAGACATTCTGGTTTCAGTTTGTAGAGTATATTATAATATACTAGGGTAAAATACAGAGTAACTAATTATGTTTCAATCACATTTGATGAACTTGTAGGCAATATGCATACAATTCGAAAACGAAGCATGGTCAACGGTTTGATATGAGCAGAATGAAGCACTGGATTGTAATGTGACTTGGTATTATTAAATTTAAAAGTTAACGGCAGATATTTTAACGTGGACAGTAAAATAAGTAATGCATGATGTACATAAATGAGTATGCGTTAGATTCGAGTAGGATGTTGCAGTATTCGGGTGGATTCCATTGTATTTGTTTTGTAAATTATAACCGAAGTTTTAATAAACTAGAGAAAAATCAGTTAGAAAATTAGTATGAAGGATTGTTGACGTTGAATTCTTTATTAAATATGAAGCCAGTGTTATTGTTTTTCCAAATTACCACCATTATTTACTGTAATTATTGTAAATATGACACCCAAGCTAACTTTGAGTGGTACATTTTTATGTTCCACATGGTTGCTTGTTTTTTGATGTGCTTTGTTCATAATGAAGTTTCATATACAAAATCAAATACTGAAATATAATGCATTCTTGGAACATAAATTTGTTCACTGGGTAATAAACGTTGTTTTTTTTTCAAATAAAAAAGGAAAGTGGTGCTCCATTGCTACATAGTGATATTGAAAGTGTCCACGTTCTCTTTTTATTTGGATTTGGCTGAGAAGTTTCATTACAATTCTGTGAAATGTATTTGAATCGCCGAAATTGGAAAATTTAGAATGAATTTAGTGAAATGGCAAACTCGACATCCCATCACTGCGAAACAATAATGCTGAAACTGTTTACTAAGTTCATACTCTTCTAAATTATATGCGTATACCTATTTTATGTGAACTATATATTCCTTGGATTGTGTCAGGTTGTCCATTTTCAGTCACTTGTTTGTGTGGTATGTATGTACGTTTTTGTATTCTCCTGTTCCGAGCTCCTGCATCGGAAGTGACAAGGCAATTTTCGCTTTCTATGAAGTCCACCATCCCAGTTTTTCATGAATTTCAATTTGAAGTGAATTTCCCGTTTTCCTCCACTCAATCAGCACAAAGGTATTTCAATATGTTTCATGTTTCTTAGATTGCACTCTTACAGCGAGTAGGCAATAGGAGTAAGCCGAATACATTTATATGGGGCGGCACAATGCCAAACAAACCTGCACTAGAGTTTAACAAACACTGACTGTGAAGAATGTTGAATAAAGTCAACTGCCATGAAAACGTTGCACAACATGAGAAGATTTTGCGGCCGTCACATACACTCACATTTCGCACTAGTAAGAAAATTGCAATATTCTCCGTTGTCGGACTTTTGAAAAGGAATTTTTAATACATGGCAAAGTTCCAAAGAACGGAAACCTAGTCGTAGTCATAGTCGTTTTCAGATTCATTCTTAAGTGGTCACAATTCATAACTGGTGACAATAATGTAACGACGCAGAACTTGTGTAGAATACTTGGAAAAATTTATGAGATGAGGCTTGTTGTAACATGTTCGTACAAGTCGTTATGTCTACCTCTCTGATTACTTATTAATTCAGCTGGCATTATTAGGAAGGATCGGAAATTTACAATGTAACCAACTACCACATTTTGCACATTCATACAATATTTGTTATATCTTCAAGTATGAATTGTGTGGCCGGAAACAGCATCCGAAAAATGACAAAGGATCTCCTATTCACCCTCCACAGTCTTCAAGTACCTCACTCCGATGTAGCGTAACAAAAACCCAAGTGAACAGCAGCTAGTTAGAGAACACGAAATCTGACAAAAGGAATGCGAAGAGTAAATACAGGTCTGGAATATTTGCATAATTTATTTCCCAGCTTATTCTCAAGTATAGTGAAGTATCTTCGTCTTATGAAATGTCACAGACTAGCTTATATATAGACAGATATAGCTCGACATTCTTTAGCCATTGAAATTGTTCCTCTTAAGACGATGTTATCCATTCATATTGAATGTTGTTAGTTTTTTCGATATACATAATATTGCATAATACGGTGAAGCTACTCTTCGTTTCAATATCCCGACGTCTTCATCTGCCTCTACCCACGTTCCCTTTTTCTCTCTCATTGTCATATTGTAAAGAGCTCATTCGCCTTTCATGGTGGTGAGTAGTAAATTATGTGTCATTTTAACCCAAAGCGAAAGAGCTCATCAGAACGCCACCATATTATATATATACACACACATCATCCATCTATTCCTTGCCATCCTCCACCACCATTATAACTGATTTCACTGCTTTGCTTTTAGCGTCAATGACACTGCTCCTCTGGAGGAGAAAGAGGGAGAGAATGAGAGAAAACTGTAACTGTGCTCCCTTGATAACGAAATTATCTGGAGCTTATATTATGGTTGCAATACACTTCCTTCATTATTTACCCCTACTACTCCTTTTGTAACCACACGGAGCTCGCACATTTACCAAAAAGATTTTGTAATATAGCATGCATAGATATGCACATTGTAAAAATGAATAGTTTCATCCCAAGCCTTGCTCTCTCCTCCCTTGGTTTGTCATCAAATATGGGGATACAAGGAGGAAAGACTGGAAGAGTAGTGAGAGAGAACTGCTTACGATGGAGTAAAGTAGAGACTAACAACTCTCGGATGTCATGTGTCACCAGCTTTGGCTCCAGTGCAAGGCTACACACTAGTCCCGCTCACTCACTCATCCATCAAAGTTAGCTGAGATAGGATAACAAGTTCGTTATTCTTTCTTCCAGCTTCTAATTGGAAACCCTTTATTTGGTCGAAGAGAAGAAAGAGAATGGAATGAGAAATGCCTTTGACAGTGGAGCAATGAAAATGAGGAGAGGAGAGTGAGGAAGGAGAAACTTGATTGCTCGGCAGCAGGAGCTCCTTTCAGAGTCCATTAAGTAGTTACTTCATCTTTTTGTAAAAAGTTGAAAGGTATCCATGTCTCACCTAATGACAAGGAACATACATGCTTTTAATATTATATTCTATCTTAATCCGTTTCGTACTTTAGTCATATACTTCATTCAATTCAAAATTGCCATTCTTGCTAGCGAATTATAGACTAAACTAGTAAAATCTTTTGTGACTTCTTTAGTTACTGGCAATTTAGGAATAATAGATGGAAACTCAATTCCGTTAGTCTTATGCTTCTTTTTTGCAAGGAAATATCAAACGCTTCTTATCTCATTTGACATTCATCGGTCAAAATCAATTTCGAAGTAAGTATTAATCAGCTTATTTTATGTACAATGGTGTTAAATAAAACCGGCTCACTATAAAATTACACCCTTTTCTCAACACCACTTTTTGAGCTGGATTTCTCGTTGCTTTTCCAATTAGCCGTGGCTCTGCATCCAATTCAGTTTGACTGCCCATACCACACCATAACAGAATAGAGATAATGCTATTAATTCATCCTGACAAGACACTTTACAATATTACATCCAGTTGTTGACAAATTATATTACAATGTATATAACTTTCATTAACGTAGTACGTATATTATGGATAAGCTCATAGAAATCAAAAGAGCTATTTTATTTTCTCATTAACTCATCAAATTTCCAGTATCTGAGTTTAGTGAAGTTCTAGGAAGAGAAAATTTGGAAATATGGATAAGATTGAGAGTTTCTTCGAGGCGAGTAAGCACAAATACAATATTAGTTTCTGTTTTGCCTACCCAGCAAAAAAGGCAGAGGCGAGTCTTGTAAACACGACGAAACAACTGCGTATACATTCTAATGTAGTTGACGTTGACCCAACGCAATTTACGTTTGATAGATTGACGTTTCATTTATAATTTGAGCCCTCAAAGGAATCCATAAGTGTGAAAGAAAGTATGCTTCAAATGTTTAAACATTCACGTCGCATCCACGCAACGTTATTGGTTGACATAAAGGTACTCATTGGAAGTGCAAGTTTTTAGTGAATTTCTTTAGCTGAATGAAAGAGTTACTAAATGAATATAAATCATTATACCAATTTTTCTGAAAACTTCTTCACAAAAAGTTATTGCTCATTTCTAAGAAGCTAAAACTTATTGCTTCCAATGTTATGCGTGAGCATGGCTGACTTTGTGTGGAAAAATTCAATTCGTCACTTGCTAGCAAATCGAATTAAAAGTGTCGTTGTGGGTGTTTTGGCATCTGTCATTGAATAAAATGTTCGAACCACAATAAGCTCGCAAAATTCAGCGAACAAAGCGATGAACGTCACTTGGAATTTCTCTTGAAAAAGTTATTTTGGCTGACCCATTTCTCTCAAATAGGGTTTTTACAAGTCACGGTTTGAGAGTTATTTGATATTGTTGATTCTGAATGGATGTCATTTAAAAGGAGCCCTTATATTAGAAAAAAAGTATCCAAAGAAAAGTAACAAAAAAAAGTCCAGTAAAGCAAAGGTTACTTCTGCTCTGTCCAACAGTCATATTCTATTGAACTTTCGTTCCGTGCGTTTCCATAATCTTAGCCTTTTAAGAGGAATGAAATACGTGTTGCCGCCCACTGAAGAGGAAAGATGTAGTTTCTTTCCCAGTTTTCATCTCTTTACATCTAGTTTTGTTGCTGTTATACAACAAATGAAGCGGAATCTTCACAACAAACGGATTTGGAATATGGAATTACACGATAAGAATAGTGACTTAAAGTTTTCTTTGCGATTTTATGAATCCCAGGTTCTGTGTTGAGAAAGCATTTTTATTGTGTTTTGTACAGCTGGAGTGCTGCAACTGGGAAACTTTATGATGTTGTTATTTATTCTATAACTTGTAAGTTGTAAGTATCGTAGCCGGTTTTTTGATCGTCAGTCTTTGATCGTCATGCCATATGCTCGTCATTTTTTTGATCGCCAGCCACTTGCTCGACTCCTATTTATGAAAAGTAGCCACTTGGTCGACTTTTGTCAAATTTAAATTTTTGCATAATTTTAAGGGAAATTGTGAAAATGATGGCATACAGCTTACTTTTTCTTAAGATTCTCATTCAGTTGTCCGAAAATAGCAAACAAGATGCAGTTAAAATATTTTATTTGAAGCTAAAAATCATATCCATGATGAGTGAATTCGTTGGAATTGAGTACAAATATACAACCAAAGGACACAAACTGTTAATTTTTGAAAATCGTTCGTATATTCACGAGGGAACAAAAGCTACGGGTGTGCAATACTGGAAATGTAGAAATTATAAAAATTGTCCAGGACGATTAGTTCTCCGTCCTAGTGAAAAGCCCAGAATAAAGTGTAGACTTTATTGTCAAAAATTTATTTATAGCATTTGTATTTTATAGAAAAATCAAAATCAATATTTAAGTATAACGAGTAAATTTTAGTAGTTTTTTTTAAATATGTACAAAAATGTTTCCTGACAGAATTTATGAGATAATGTTTATACTGTAACATAAGTTTTATAAATGACCTGTAAAACACTTTAAAAAATAAAAATAAATAGTCGATAAAATATATAGACGATCAAAAGTGCTGGCGATCAAAAAATTGTCGACCATATTTATGGACGATCAAAAAATGACGATCAAAAAGCCTACACTCGTAAGTATACTATATATATCATTTTTTGCCACGCCATTATTTGACATGCAACAATATATATCCGATTTAGGGGAAACACAATGCTCTTGGGTTTTTACCACTTTCAACGTCTTAACTTTCCCCAAATTCCGCCTGTAAAGTGGTGTCATGCATGTACCGGAAACTGGAGGAATTAATCGGGTTTCTAATTTTTCAGTTTAAAATGGGCAGCAGGAATACAAGCTACTTGGCTGCTGGGTAACATGAATAGGTACAACTTACATCCATTATTGCTATCGTCGTTCCAAATGTGTGGCGCATAGAAAATTAGAACTAGAACTTGTCTACAAATGTAATCACATAATGGAATACTCAAACTCGTGTGCTAAGGAGAATAAAACTTCAGGAAATATATATTTCCATACAAGTCCATGCTCTCCAACTACACAAAGGCGGGAGTAGAAAATTTATTGAAGTGTTGTTGTGCAAGGATTAATTTTTCCTTCTCCAACCCGTCTACTTTTTCCTCGTTTTTTTTCATTCAATGGTTGTCATACAGGGAGCAGCTAAAACAAAAGGAGAAAGGAAAATGAGAAACTTTCTTTTTGTTTCCTATGCGTGTAATTTTCTTCATGGGCTCCTTGGATATAGCATTGGTTTACGGAAACGTGGTGTTTTGTGTTAGATGTGTATGTTATGTGTAACGGCGCTTGTTTATTTGACATTTTTTCTTGCAGTGAGCAACAGCAGCTCTCAGCTTTTTCGTCGTCTTTTAATCGCCATATTACTTGTGAATGCTTTGTGTACTATGTTGCTCCTCCACCGACTTTGCAAAAAGGCTTTTTGTTTCAGGGTTTCATGGCGAGCTAGAATATACATGCGTATTTGTACTGGATTCTTCGATTAAATGCAAACATAAACATTGGTTACATCGAAGGAATACGTGTATGTAAACAGTTTCACGTTTGTTGCTCGTTGTGAGATGCAAAGTTTTTGCTCAATATAGAAATACTGACTTAAATGTTTTGTACCATTTCCTAGAAAACTTTTCTACTCCTACCTGTACCACCATGGAGGTATCTTTGTTGGCGATTCTTTGCTTACACACATGCTTTACAAAGTATTATCCTTCAAGCTTAGGATGTACATTCTAAATATTATATTTCTAATGGTCAATATACTTACAAAGTTATGTGCCATTTTTGGCTAGTTACGATCTATAATGCTACCGCATGGTATGACATGGCTAGAGCGACTACTTGAGATGTATCAACTTGCAATCCTGTTTTTGTTTCTATTACGAAACCCCAAATTCCATCTTACATTCTATTACATGTACATCGTTCACCAAGAGATTAAGTCGAACCAACAAGCATGCCTCAGCGTTCCAACCCAACTTTGCAGAGGTATCGTTAGATCTGAAGCAGGCGAACGGAATGAATGAGCACGATGAAAATTGAGAACAGAGAGATGGAGAGGCATGGAGTTCAAAGTAACTTTTTTTCTTGATTCCTTCCTCATTTCCTTCCCCTGATCTGGACATTCCTACTTTCTTTCATTCTGTTACGTACATATGAAAATATGTGATCGCAACAATTGCACTATGAAAAGTTGTAGCGACAAAAAAGTTTAGTGCAGTTGTTTCATGTTCTAACCACTATGTTAGCGCTTTCCCATTCACTCGCCCGCAGTCAGTCATTCATTAACTGTGAGTGAGTTGGATTTTCATCGAGTTAGTCATTGAGTACGGAGGTGCTATGCATGTGTAATAAATCTTCATTAGAGCCCTCTTTTCTTTGTCCCTTGACTGAACTTTCTTTTTTTATTCTTGTGCCAAGAGATATAGATTTCTATGTGCAGTCGCAACCCATGAAAGATCCGTCTTCTGAAAGGGAAGTGTGATGCATGAGGTTATGATTTTAAACTTTGCATATTTGTTGTCGTGGATAAGTATAAAGTGGGTGGTGCATTTTATGTGTGAAAACATGCTTTCATAATGCTTGCCAACTCACATGAAAATGTTTTTCTTCACCGTTGTTACAAGTATGATGGGTGAAATCCCTACTGGACGTTGATTGAATCATACTATGATGGTGAAAAATGGGTGGGTTTATGGTCTAAAGGGAGCTTAATTTTTGAAAAATATATATGGGCGAGATGAAGTATAAATATAGTAATATCTACGGAGAAAAATGTACTGTGTTAAGCTACTGAAAGCAGCTTACTTTATACTACCAAATTTTGCGTTTTGAAATCGTTATATGGGTTCATCTGTTTTTTGTGTTAACTTTTTTGGATTCAATAGCAGAAAAAAATACCGAAATTGATAGTCTTTTAAACTGTTTGTTTACATGAAGTAGTGAACGCATTCTCATTTTATTCAATTTTTGAGCTTTCGACTTAAGAAAGTACGAGAAAATGGAAACAACGTTTTTGCAAATTGCAATAGCATCGTTACAGGACGTGTGAATATTCCTGCTGTCTCCTTCCAAAAATGTTATGGTAGTTGTAGGTGTGAAAAATGGTAGACATGCATGAAAAATTGAGGAAATGATTGGTAAACACTTGTTCCTGTAGTAATGTTAT
Source organism: Orchesella villosa (assembly GCA_036850725.1). Taxonomy (NCBI): domain Eukaryota; kingdom Metazoa; phylum Arthropoda; class Collembola; order Entomobryomorpha; family Orchesellidae; genus Orchesella; species Orchesella villosa. The sequence continues at coordinate 14,563 of JAANSM010001813.1, forward strand.
TTGTTTCATTCAGGCACACTTCAGGCGGTTAGTATATAGTAGATTCTTAGCATGTAACGGTTCTCCATAATCGACTTTGCTAGCATCATTGAATGTCAATCAATGTCAATGAATACGTCTCCAGCTTCTTGAGCAGAGAGTACCGCTGCGAACCTATTTTACTTCCTGTAAGGCATTGGAAGCTTAATGGATGCAGCTAGAATTGAGTGAATACAAACAAAACTCGTGGAGTGGGGAGGCTTACGCGTATAGCTAGTGAGATATCTGCTTGGAAGGTGGTAAGAAAAGCGTTCCATGTAGTATCTCGTATTATCTCAGACGCTTTTACAACAGCCGTGAGCAGAGAAAAAATAAATGAATGAATCAAATCCTCGGGTATAAGTCAAGTTAAGTAAGTAGTCATACGCTAGCGGGTCAAATGATAGTCTTTCGTTCAGTATGATTTGCTTTGGGTACAGCTCATTCAATGGCACAGCGCGTAATAAACGTTAGCACTATCCATACCAACATACTGCAAACCAGCTAGTATTTAATCAATATTTTCCTAACATGGAAGAATCATAACTTCAATTATTCTATAAAGTGATGGAAGAATGGTACCAAATCATTACCATTTCCTCTCAAAAACTTTTTCTTATACTTTTCTTATATTTAGATTTCATTAGCCATTCATTAGTAGGCCATTTCCGCTTCAGGATTTTCCATAGTATGAAAGGCTTTCTTAGAATGATGTTCAGTTTTTGTTAGCTAAGGTCACCGCAATTTTCAAAACTTGCAAACTATGGGAAGATCGAAAAGTATTAATCAGACAAACAAGATCTAGCTTTTGAGGTGAAGTAATTAGATTGTCTGCTCTACATGCATGCAGTTTAAACTATACGAATTGCCACAAGAAATTAAGCAAATGGGAATAAATACATACGTTGACGAAACCATATATACCAGTTCGTTATCATTACAATTCTTTTCAAATTCTGAAGAAGTTGATTAATCAACTCGAAACTCATTTTCAACTATAAGAGTACTTATAGACACAGTCGAACGGAGAAAGGCAGGATATAAGACGTTTGTGCATACAACATAGGAGATGCAGTTGTATGCATAAAAACTTCGACAATTATAAAAATTGCATCTGACTAGGATCAACGATTTACAACATTAGATTCCAAAAACATCGAAATTTAATACATAAGTGGATATCCTGATATATATTTGATGGATTGGTCGAGGCTTTGAAGGATTGAGTTCACTGATACTTTGTTCATAAACATAAATGATGAAACTTAAATGTATATTTTTTCTTGCACTGTTCATGATTTCTGATCTCCTAAAATCTACCATTGAGAAAGAGCTTAGTGTAGAGTGTTGACGTAGTTTAAACTATGTCGAAAGTCAAGTAAACTGTAGAAATAGCATCTGATAAAATAATTGTGTTAGTAGGTACAAAGAACACACCAAGTGGGTAGTTACTGTATAAAAGTAAAAGGTTATATTTATTTTTAAAAGGTTTGAAGGAAACTTTTGCCTAAAGCATTTCTCTTTAAACGAAATAAAGAATATTTTGGCTTTCAGATAATGTTCAATTTATCATGATAAACTGTTCCAAAGACTTTGTATGTTTGGTAAATGGAATTAAATACTTTTATTTTAATTTCCTGTATTGTTCGTAAATTTAAACTGATAATAATGTTGGGTAAGTTATAAATGCTTGATACAAAAGACATCATGTGGAGCACCGCGAGCGTCACGTGGAGACCATTGCCCAGGAATGTAATACTAGTACCATCATTGTGATGAGCATAAAAGATTACGATTTCGGAGCAATTTACTAATGGAAGTTGAGATCTAAGATATTCTGCAAATACATAAAATTGAATGCAGATAAAAGCCAACCAAAGGGTTTAGTGTGCTTACAACATTGATTTTTGAATAAACACTCACGTCAGTCAATAACGTGTCAAAAACTCTTCTACTAACGTTACACATATTGATTACCTGAAAAGAATGTGCTTTCACTTGCTTTCTATACTGTTTAAATCGAACTAGAAGTATACACTTTGAGTTGGCATTCTAATTTCTACAGAAAATAGTTCAAATACTAATACATGGACATACATCAAAGTCGTAGTTGTATAAGTATTTGAAACGACGAATAATTAAAAATAGTGTTAGCAGAGTGGAAAATACTCGTAAACTGCTGACCAAGCAAGCCTGGAAATAGAATAATTGGCAAATATAGGACTTTATTTCGTTCAGGAAATGCGTTATCATTTAACATTGATGACCTAGCGCTAGGGTTGCCGTTTTTCGTTTTCGTTTCCATTTCGTTTATCGTTTTCGATTATCCCTTCTAACCGAAACGATAAAAGCGTTTTCGTTTTTTGCTTGTAA
>JAANSM010001814.1:0-16952 GCA_036850725.1 Orchesella villosa
AATATTTTCTGAGAAGCACTACCAGTGAAGCGCTATGAAATGGCTTCTAATTGCTCCATTATGAATGAGATGCTTTGCCATTCGTAGTAGTTGTTTAGTGGGGTGAATACTGGGATCAGATATTTTTATTGGTATACCAACTACTAAAACATATAGTCCCTTGTTCCGAGAGTTTATTGCATGAAAATTATGAGCAGCTAAAAATGCACGTTGCTTTTCGAATGCTAATAAACATGGTGGGATGTACTGGCATTGGAGCAGTGGCCTCGTCTCTCCAATCCATATATTTTGAATGAGCGGGGAGCCTTTGAATTTTAATAACGTCAAACGTGTCGCTTATAGTGCGAGGTTAGACATTGGAAATTCTGTTGAAATTGAGAGCAGGCGACGAGACCTGTAGTGGTGGCATTTTTTGATGAGTCTGGGATACTTGTCGTTCATTATATGCACATCCTGTTTCAGTTCCATTTTTTATTCCAGCTTCTGGTATGACTATGGATGAAAGTTTAAAGTAGGGATAATATATGGATGCATGTACTTATATATATATATATATATCTTATTTTTACGCTTTTATGCGTTTATTTCTTTTTGACTATTTCAATTTTAACTTTGAGAATACGACTCTGCTCTCTTCCAGAATCCATTTCATTTTTACAGCAAGACAATCTCTTTGTTGCTCTTCCGCTGCAATTTCGTTTTATGTGTTACTTGTCACTGCACCGCAACCAAATGTGAAGGTTTTCTGATGTACTGGAACACTCTGATCGTGCAGAGTACCAGGCACCAGATGAGGGGTTAAGAGATGAGAACTTTATATCCCAATCCCATTTATACAAGTTGGGCTATGAATTCAAATCCGAAGGCAGTTTCATTCTGCTAGAGAATGAGTGTAACATGGGATAGATATAGAGAAATGGAGTAGCATCTTAAAAGCCATTAAAAGAAAAGTTGCGTTAGCCTTTATTATCNATACAGAATGAATCAGAAAACAGTTTTAAAATTTTAATAATTTGTCAGATACAAGCTTTCAGTAGATTTTTCCTATATGTTTACATATCTTGTTATCATTTTCACTCATGCGTTATATCATAAAAGGCTGAATATTTCTACAAGGAAAATGCTTCACGCCAGATTATGCTTTTGGAGAGAAGAAGATGCAACATCACTGAATAATTATAAATGTACCACTTGGTTAAAACAGCATAAACGTTATCGTAAAATGTACTATTATGGCCCCAACCGCCTATAACATTAGCTCTCCATAATATGTCTTTGTTAAAACGATTGTTACTTCATTCAACTTAAAAACTAAATAAAGATACTCAAAAAATTAAGTTTGAATTGGGAAATAATGTACCACCCATTTATAGAGTAGCTACTGAAGCTACTTTTTTGAAGAAAGAAAAAATGAAATCTCATTCGAAAGTAATATTTGCATCAAGTCTACAAATGTTTTATCATTTATGTAATTCTTCGAATTTTTGTGATTACCTAAAGTTTCGCGTAGTTCAGCTTTTGTTTCATGGCACGATCTTTTTCCGTTGAAATATTCTGATATTATACCCATCTACCTACTTGTAGGAATCTCATCTCGACATCCCTCCGAAATAATCAATACAGATTGGCGCAAAGTAGGATTTTTGTCTCAAGTTTTCACAACGATTCTTTTCCCCTGTTCTGAGCCATGCCAAATTCTAAAATAATATTTTGCGAAGAATCAATGGCCTTCTTTCCAAAAAATGCCCATTTCAATGGGTACAAGGGATAGCCATTCTTGGTTCAACAATGTACACAAGTAATATTCAACGACTATCGATATAAAATGGTGAAATGTGGTCCTACGTGCTTTCTCCGAGAAACGGGAAGCATACTAGGTAGTTATTTTTTGTAATGGGATTTCTAGCTTAAAAATTGAGATTTTAGGTGATTTATTAAGTCGTTTCGAGAACTTTGCTCGAAGTCGTTGACATTGCTACAGATATTAGTGTATGTCTGCATACATGCATTAATAAGTGCGTGCTCATGACTAGCATTGGCATCAAAAAAACCTTTGGAATGGTCGTTTCTTTGGAGAAGCATAAAAATTGTGTAACTCGCTGTCACTACATGGGAAACTGTTAAGGGTTCCAAAAACATATTTTGATGTAACAAAGAAAGAAGAAAACAAGTTGGCATTTTCTAAAAAGCCTCCAATATGTGCATATCCATCTTGTCTCTACACACTCTTCTATCCCTGTTTACAGTGTTTGTTATTGAACTAATGTAAAGATGCAATTTTCATAGAATCTAGATGCATTGCTTATGTTATACAAGTATGTAAATACATAAGTACATGGTTTAAATATAGCATATAGTATGAAAGACAGGGAAAAGTGAAGTTTGGAAAGTAAAGTACAGAAGAACGAGAAAAATCAATCGAATATCCGGAGCAGGAAAAACATTGAAGGGAATATGTGTGTGTTTGTGTGTTACAAGCCTTCATTTCAAACCTGAGAATGGCTGAGAGAAGAAGGTTTCTGCAGCTGCCACTTGTGTTTTTGTGTGGTAACTCTTAAAAATGTGCGACTTGTTTGTTGGTTTATGTTCATTCAATCCTTTTTGGGAAAATTTGTGTGTGGTATGGTGTGGCTTGGAGGAAAGGAGCTTGCAAAAGCATTCCCTCTTCTCCCTTGTCCCATACAAGAAAGAAAGGTTTCTTAAATCTTTCTGGTAGGACAACAAGCAAACTTAACCATCCAGTAACAATGTATGCATGGAACCACCCGACTTTTAGATGATTTATATTCAATGCGTCTTGAGCATTACTTTCTCCTGTTTTCTTAGGGACTTGAATGCGGAATGTGGATTTATATAATACTTCAACCAGCATACAAGAGCACATCTCCACCAAACTACTACTTTCTCTCCTTAGCTTTTCATCTTCTTCTTGTGTGTGTTCACTTGACTACAACCAACAAAAAAACGACATTCACATGTCTATAACCTGTAACTAATATATAGTTTTGGGAGACTGTAATAAATGGAAGAGATGGTTTGGCGCATATTGAATGTGCCAGTGGGGAAGAAGAATAAGAAGAAGGCGATGGGAAGATGAAAAAAGTCAGCTACAAGGTATTATGACAAGTCTTCCCCACTAACCACCCATAAGACTTAACACTATCGTCACTCCTCTTGTCTATGTATATCTTTAGGAAAACTCCTACAATTCATAATGGATCAGCTAGTCATGTCCACTTTGCCAATTTGAACTCTGAACTCTTTTTTCCTGTCCCGTCATATCTAGAATAGAAGCTGGAAATCCATGTTGGTAGGTAAAAAAATATGAGGAAATTGGTAAAAAAAGGTAGAGAGAGAGAGAAAAGACTCAAGTAGTTTTGCATTATGTACGGAAATGACATACAGCTTAAAGCATACGACGGAGAAATCCATTTCTTTTTATCGCTATTTCAACCTTTTTTTTCTCTTCCTAGAGAAAATATTGATTTGCTTTTTGCATTTTTATGGCTTCAGCATTTTGCTGCCAGGAAGGATAGAACATTCCTTTTCTTTGCTGTTTTTAAAAAAAATCCATCATCTTTATTTTCTGCTGCACAAGCAGAAAGGAAAAGGTTGCTGGCGTTTTTAATGCTTCAGGTGTGTCTTGATTGGAAACTACAGCTTTTTTTATTTTTATAGACATTTGTTTAAAGGCATGTATGGGATGAATGACTTTATATAACTCACTTCCAGCTTTTTTCTGGGAAACTCTTGTGGTTATACATATTGTATGCTTATACGTCTGACGTCTTTCACAAAAAATGAGCACTCCTTCGCAATTTTTTTTATACGATCACGCTCAATAGCAAGTAAGAAAAACGTTTTATTTTTCTTTCCAGCCGTCTCTTTCCATTTACTGCTGCATTTCAATCCACATTAATCTCCGGAGTGGAATGACCGTTATTCAAACAGTAACAGCAGATCCAAGCAACTTTTTTTTCGATGGAATCTCAAACCTAATGAAATAAAATGAGATTTTCATATTAATTTTGGAATAAAAAAATCACTCCACGTTCAGTCTATCCTCAACGATGTAAATATTTTTCTATGTCTATTTCACCTTTAGTTAAAAAACTAACTTGCTCCTTTAAGTAAAGTTCATAAGCGAGCAATATTGTAGTGAATACAATGGCAAAAAAGGAAAGGGATATTGTAAAGGTAGCACGTCATGAGAATACTTCTTAAAAATATTCATTCCCAAGTGTTCCATCCGGTAATTCATGGGTGTACTTTTAGGTTTTAAAGTTGAAGTTCTTTGTCGGACTAATGGTTTAATATTACCGTCTCTAAAAATATATTTCTCTATACAAAATATACAATTCTATATGTGGTTATTAAGTTATTATAAAACTATGGTGCTTTCCGCTGCGATAATGTGTGTACTTATGTGAGCCCAGACCTCTATTATACGTATGTGTATATGTGACTAGCAGACAGTTCTTTGGAATGGGAAAAACGACATGATTTATCCCCTTGTGTGGTAAATGAAATACTATTCATATGGGACTGTCATATCTCTGCATTAAAGAGGAGAGCCAGAATAAATGAATGAATGATTGAGTGAGCGGATGGGGAATTAGGAAAGCATATGTATGAGCATGGAACGGTAGGGAACGCGCAAGTATATTTAGTAAAAGGTAGAGAAAGAAAGCGTTGTGAAAAGGAAGCATTGTAGATCGCAGCTAATAAAAAGTGGTGAAGTAGATACTAGGCTTGGAAAGACATTTGTTCTTCAGCCTTTTGTTTCCCAACGAGTTCTAACATTTTTGACCAAGGTGGAATATATATAGCTAGCTTTACCACTCTGAATGATCACACGCTTTTGGTTGCTGTATAACAGTTTGCTTTTAAGTGGGCTACTAATGTCTTACTTTTTTCTCTTTATTTTTTTCCTTTTCATCTGATGAGTAAGCCAATTGCTGTAAGACTTGTTACATCCTAGCTTCTATACTTCACCACTCCGTATGGTTTTACTAGAACATCCAAAAGCTTACAATACAGTGTAAGGTGCTATTTAGGTAACTATCCAAGTAAACTCTTGTATTTCTCTTGAAGCGTCTGGTAATAATAGTTTATACGTATAGAATGTCTTCACATACTCCTTGAAACCAAAGGAGCTACTGTCTCGTGCATTGTCTGAAAAAAAAACGCTGGTTTCGGGTTTTCCCATTAGTTAATCTTATAAGGGGCTGCTGACGCAGTAAATTATCAACTTGTATGTCTACACACACCCACTAATATCGTTCATTTTTCATTTACAAAATCTTAAATATTACAAGATATGAGCAAGTTTTGCTTTATACAGTTTCCAAGATTAACTATAAATAGGAAAACTCCTTTCACTATGAAGTATGCCTTGTGTTTCAATACATTTCTAAAGTGTGTAATCAGGCATTGATGAGTAGTTTCCCTATGGAATTAAGTACTACTTATCCTTAATTTACCACTTCTAACAAATGTGCCCACAGCTTCAAAGAATTTTTTTTCGCTGACTTTCAAAGACCGGTGAATTAAGATGTACTCAATACTAATGTATCCTGAAGCTTCAATCATGTACTCTACCTACATAAATAAGGAAGGGGTGGTAGTAAAATGTGGACACTTTTTTCAAGCTAAAAGTGAAATGGGGTAAGCTAAGAAAGAAAGTAATATTGGATGTACATCTAAAAGAAACGGTCGCTTTGAACTCCATTGCATCATATTTTCTTCACATTATATAGCAGTCTTTGCGGATGCAGTAGTAGAGTTAAAGTTTACAACAAAGAAAGTTATACCCTCTTTATACCAGCGTTCCGACAGCACGCATCATAGTGAGTAAGTGATACACCACCAATGAAGAAGGTAGGGCCACCATAAGAGAAGAAAATCGAAGTGGAAAAAGAGAACGATTTCAAGTGTAAAATCTCAAATAGAAAGTATTCTTTTTTTTCTACCTTTTTCCCTCTTTCGTAGTTTTCTTTGTACCAACTACATTCTTCTACGTCTCTATCCCTTTCTACTTTGAAAGGAGAAATAACGCTGAACGTCACGGCCAAAAAGATGATGTCGACGAGTGCATCGACGGAATTATTCTCACTGAATACTATAACCGTTCTATAAGAATACGTACGTATTTTTCCCTTGTTGAGACTTTCTCTCACTTTCTCCAAAATGGAAGACTGTTTGTTTGCACTGACTATGAGATTTTTTTGTGTATTTCCGGATTGCAAGACATAGCTTTATTACACAATCAGTGTGCAACGAACTGCTTGTTTGTGAAGGAACGAACGGATTTCCTGGAATTGAGATTTGTGAAACATACTACGCAGACACTAGTGTCTGTGTGTATTATTCCTTAGTCATCATAAAAAGATGAGGGCTTGTTGGTTCAGTTCAGAATGTGGGTATTTTTTAAGACATCCTCACCATAGGCTCTGCCACTAGTTTGGATGGTGTGAAATTGTGCTCACCAAGAGAGATTCAAAGATATTACCATATGTGTGTGTGGTGATGCATCGCATCGCATTTTCCTCCCAAGACAGGGAACAGAGACTCCTAGCTAAATATGTCTTCTTGGGCATGTGTATACCTTCACAACTTCACAATATGAATACGTAATGCGAGGCGACATGGAACCATTCGAATATTGTGCATACCAAGATATTTATGGATTTATGCAGGGTGGCTGCCTACCTCCATTCATAGGAATTATCCATCTTTTCAGCTGAATTGTAATGATAACGACAACGACAGAAAAAGTCCTCTTACACAGCCGTATCGTTCACAATTTCAATTCTTGAGTGAAAGCTTGAGATATCTAATGCGGGTTGTCGCATCCCTATCAGCTGTTTGTGTCAGTGTACGCCCACATATAAAGTTATCAATTCTAGCTGATCACTCACACTATCATAATGACAACTAAGGTGCACCAAATCAACGCTTTGCTGAGTTTCAGCTGATGTTACATTCCTGCAGTTGGTGAACAACTCCTGATTTTTAGGTGAAATTACGTGGGTGTAAAACTTTTTACATAGGTTTGATTACCATAGAGAGAGGAGACATTGCATTATCGACGAATTTCAAAATGAAGAAAGTGAGTGAAAGTAGAGAGAGAAAGAGAGAGAACAAACAGAAGCGTGAAAACATTCACTGATGAAAACCGAAAATGGAGGATGAAAGACCGATCATTTCCTTTGATCTTAGTGTGAGAAGGAACACCATCAACAATTGTATGGTTTCCAGAACAGAGAGAAATCTTACACAGCAAAGCAAGCTCTGCATGAACTCTCGTGTATGTGATGGTGGGAAATGAATGGCGGTTGATGGTGATATAGTGTGATAGGTTGTCTGTATTCCACTACAGTGAGGCATCACAATCACACAGTTTAATTTTGCATAATGCTTGCGGTATGTTAGTGGGCTTGAAATTTGTGAAGGTTGACAAGTCAGTAATAGGCAGATTATTATGAAAATTCATGTGTATGTGCGCGTGTATTATATGTTCCATACTTTATGTAATGAAATGAATTCATTTTAGCTGTAGTTAGACCAACCCACATGTAGAGTGAAATATTAGGCATGAATACAAGGAAATAAATGCATGTTCCATCGGGAAACTTCCATCATTGCTCACTTGGTGAAAGATAAAAACATTTGGAATGTTTTTGTCTTCATTTCCATATTACTGTCACTAATCAAAATCAAGTATGGTGCAAATTTGACGGGAGTACATGGGATATGACTGAAAGGAGCCAAAAGTATTTTACTAATTAGATAAATTCAACACTCCATGATGCACCTAATTAGTAAAACGATGCCACTGTTTGTAATCAAAGAGAACGTTTGTATCATAAACGTATCAAAAAAGGCTTTGAACTTTTGCTAAAAATTAGTTGTAGCGGTCAGCTACAAGTCAATAGCAGTACCAGTAGGTAGGTACATAAGCGCAAAGATTTTTGATGAAAATGGAATAATTAGCAACTGATGAACTGATGCATGTCTTTCCTGATTGTATTGAAGGCCGTCGTTGCTCTATGTATATTTGCCCTCCTTTTACATAGTTGGCTTTATAGGATCAAAATGAGCTTGATTTTATGTTAGATGAGATTAGTAAGCTGAGCGGAATTCAATTTTATTCACTCCCACATTAACAACCTTTGTGAATGTGTGTGTATGAGTTTAACAGTAACAAGTTTAATTAAAAACTTTCTTAAAACCGTTTTTGATGTCGATTACAAATTTCAACTGTAATTTTTGATGGAAGCAAAGGTCCTTCAAGATTTTCTGTATTAAAGAGATGGCTGTTTTGCGCAGTAAACTTTTTACCTTCGAGGTTCAATAACGCCAGCCGTGTATTAAGAATGGCATGGGTTTAAGGGTACCACAAAAATGTCCACGTACACCACATTAAAAAACGGACTTTTGCAACTCATGAGTTTCCCTATTAAAATAATCGTACCCACTATAGAAAATATACTTTGAGTCTGTATAATAAACTCAGTCACTTTAATATAGATTGCATATTGAATTGATTTTTAAAAAACGTTTTTGCATGTCTATCATGATATTTTACATGAATAACGTAAATGGGCTGGGGCACACATACATAGGTGAGGTACGAAGCCTGGAGTACCACAGCAAGAAGTCAAGTTTTCGACCAGGATTTTTAAAAAGAGCCCATACAGTAGAAACATTTACTAGGAAATCACTTAAAATCAATACTATGTACAGAATAAAGACCGCATGACTTAGAATAAATATAAAGAAAGAATAAAACCAAATTTTATTTTTACACCTTTGTACAATGGGTAACTTGAAATAGATGAAACTTAATTTAACTGATTAGAATAAGAAACATAAGATTAGTATTTGGAAAAGATGCCCTAAGGAACCAGTGCTCCACAAAATTTCTCGGTTCAGTTGTGGTAACTGTTATAGTTTCATGTTGCTTCTATGTCAAAAAATTTTAGGACCCGTACTACTTAAGACTAATTATTCCAACAATGTACGTATAATGGATGTATTTGTTTATATTTTTCCAAATCAACATTATAATACGATTTCCCTTTCCTTTGCCTTCTTCACATTATAAAAATAATCCACAGGAAGTCCTCGGCGACTATGCACTAAAATGTAAATGAAATATCATTTATCAATTAATGCATCATCGCTTAGAAAAGGCGCATTTATTATAAGTTTTATCAAATACTCAATTCAAGTACACGGTCGCCTTCCTCCCTTCTTCCCATCCATCGCACAGTCCCACAAGCAAAAATACATTCCTTGATTCGCTCACATACTCAATTGAAGTACACAGTCGCCTTCCTCCCTTCTCCCTTCAGTTTTCTTCTTTCCTTCCATCCCACAGTCCCAAAAGCAAAAATGCATTCCTTGATTCGCCTACATATCCCATTTAAGTACACTGTCGCCTTCCTCCCTTCTCCCTTCAGCTCCCTTCTTCCCTTCCATCCCACAAGCAAAAATGCATTCCTTGATTCGCCTACATATCCCATTTAAGTACACTGTCGCCTTCCTCGCTTCTCCCTTCAGTTCCCTACTTCCTTTCCATCCCACAGTCCCACATTCAAAAATGCATTCCTTGATTCGCCTACATACTCAATTCAAGTACACGGTCGCCTTCCTCCATTCTCCCTTCAGTTCCCTTCTTTCTTTCCATCGCACAGTCCCACAAGCAAAAATACATTCTTAGGTTCGCCTACATACTCAATTGAAGTACACAGTCGCCTGCCTCCCTTCTCCCTTCAGTTTTCTTCTTTCCTTCCATCCCACAGTCCGACAAGCAAAAATGCATTCCTTGATTCGCCTACATATTCCATTTAAGTACACTGTCGCCTTTCTCCCTTCAGCTCCCTTCTTCCCTTCCATCCCACAGTCCCACAAGCAAAACGCAATCTTTAAGGTTTATCTTGGCGGAATCGGGTGGCTTCTAATTGTTGTGACGATACACAGGAATCACAGCTTTGTTGAGTATGAAGATGTCTTGAGTCACATTCATAACAAGGATGAGAAGCTACTGGCAACGCTAATTGATTGGTCGAGGGCAACAGATATCAAATGTAAAACTACGCTAGATAAAAAGACACTGTTATATTTCATTCCATCTTCTCGCACTTCAAATTTGAAAGACGTTGACATCGACCACATATACATAACAGCTGGAAAATTTTCGAAGGGTACAAGAGTTGCATGTCCTGACTGTGGAAATTGAAAATGAATGATGAATGGAATGACTCTTTTGTCCCAAATGCACTTTTTTCCTACCACTAAAAAAATTATTATTTGTAAACATATTTTAGGACTAGCGGTAAACACTTACGAAATTTAGTTAATGGTCTTGCGGATGCTATAGCCATTCTAGTAGGAGAAAAAAGTGGACGGCTATCAAAAGCAACGAAAGTCATTATATAGTTCATTGAACAAATCATAAATTTTGTCGATATCTTATGATTTTATGCAATTTATGAATCTTTATGAAAAGTGAAACATATTATTAAACAAAAATTAAATTAATACAGCTGAAGTAGTTGTTATTTGTATCTGTAAAATTATTTTGACCCGTGGAACTACACCTTAGTATGCGAAAGCCCAAATAAAATTTAAAAAACAATCAGATTGATAATTTTGAATCTAATTTTGACGACTCACAAGGTCGACTTACGAGTGGTTTTTTATTCGTTTGATGCTGAAGTCTCGGATTTTAAAAGTCTCTCTTTTTCAGTGGATCAACTCTTTTATCGTGAGGGTTCCTTATAATTGTGCCATAAAGATTGTAGGGTTGTTTGTATGTGTCACTTGATAATCTGAAAAGTAGTAGCTTTCCACTTCGGTGTAATTTACAAGCATGTGTAATCAATGACTTTTTTCTTCAGATTAAAGATTAAAATTAATTTTTTGGGACGTTGATTATAGATTAACGATTAAATTTTTCAGAAATATTTAATCTGAGTATAGATTAAAATTCTTTCAGCATCTATAGATTATAGATTAAATAATCGATTAAATGGTTGATTAAATAGTTTATTAAATGGACTGAAATGTCAAATTTTACTTATTACCCAGAAAAATACAAATGTATTTCACAGGACAACAAATAGAATTGGAATAGTGCAATATATAAGTGTAATTTGCATTACTCCTTCAAATTTATACATAATTATCACGATATAAATGTATAAAACGGCTATTTTTATGCAAATTATTACTTCGTCGAATATTTTAATCAGATTAAATATTAAACTATATTAGCAACACTTTCAGATTAAAGATTAGGGATTAAATCAAAATTTAAAATCCCGTAGATTATTGATTAAAGATTAAATAATCTCTAATCGGATTAAATAATCCCGATTATTAATCAATTGATTACACATCCTTGGTGATTTATATTATCACAGAATGGCAACTTTCACATTGACAAATTCAAAAACGGTAGCTAGCTAACGAAAAGAGCTATTTGTTTATTAATTTTCATTTGGAAATACAAAATTTGGACATCGGTATTACGGGAAATCTGTTTTATAACCGCTGAGCCGACTTTCACCTGCATAAATAATTATTCCAATTCAGCTTCTCACATCTGTGCCACCATTCATATCGGTAAGCCTTGTACCAATAGCGCTTCTATATTTTAGTGTCAAACTGAATTTAATGCGTCTCAGGAATTATGGTGTAGACATTACTCACCCCGATACCGTGTCAGTTTTTACGATCATGTAATGTTGTTCAAAAGTAAAACTATTGCTTTTCATATATGTATCTTAAATTCACGGCATTGATTGATGGCTTCAGTTCTGTAACATATGTTTTTTTATTTCAGGACTCTACCTGCAAGTGATTGGAATCTAATCATAGATAGGACACTCAACTAATTCCAGGTAAAATATTTAAGTCCATCTTATACATTATTAATTAATTTTTAATGTACAGTTTAAAATAGCACTTCATTCATTCCTGAATTACACCGTGAAAAAAGAAGCAAACTTTCCATGCGGAAATGTCATAAAATATATTAAGCAAAAAGGTTAAAATCATATATTGATGTGGATTGAAGATAAACAATCATAATGAACTTATTAACTACTATCTCCCACGTATGTTTCCGTTTACTCAATTGGAATGTAATACCCATAGAACGCACGTTCGTGATAATTGCTTTAGTAGTAATTCGAGATTATATTCTGGGAAGGGTGGAATAATTCTCAGTGACAATGATTATTTCTTTTTACTAAGCAAAAATCCAAATAATAAAGAATTGAATGAATGAATCCTTCCTATCTTCTACTTTACCTCTTTCGACTACTTTTTTGTCGTACATGGTAATTTAACTAACAATAACAAATGAGTTGGGGCTACGTGAGATATTGTTTATGACGGTTTCGTCTTGTTTGAGACTGATAAAATAAGTAGGACATTTTCTGCAAACGGCACTTGAGGCTTCATAATTTTTTAAATGCAATGTTTCCATACAACTTTGTTCGCAATGCTTGTTTTTGTAGGAAGTACCTGATCAAACATGTGACCAAATTTGAACAAACACGTTAGCTAATCCCCTGATCATGTAAATTCTACCTTTTCATGTATAAATAAAATATGTTTACATACAGACATCAAACGCGAGTGAACCTGCTAAAGCTGTACATACTTTTTCAAATGCGTACTTCATGTTCCTATCATTACCAGGAGGGTAATGCATTTTTAGAAATGATATTTCTTTTATTTTGTTGTTTTTGTCCGCATTTCAAGTTTACTGAAGTATGCATGTACCTACAACAAACAACAGTA
Source organism: Orchesella villosa (assembly GCA_036850725.1). NCBI lineage: Eukaryota > Metazoa > Arthropoda > Collembola > Entomobryomorpha > Orchesellidae > Orchesella > Orchesella villosa. The sequence goes on from JAANSM010001814.1 coordinate 12,820, forward strand.
TGGAATTTGAAAAGATGCAACAGCACTTGTGCACAATTTGAAGTTATAACAACGAAGCTAAATATAAATAAATCATTAGGAGATAGCTAGTTTCTAATTAATATTACTAATTTCACATAAAATGTTAAGTAAGTTAGCATGATCTGATTCACTGTAAATGCAAATGAGAAAAACAGGTTTAATTAGTATCAACAACAGAGAGGACAGAAAATGTAGATGAGTTATATTTAAACAACTAAATCCATTGGCTGTCTAGTAAAGTAAAGAACTTTTTTTATTCAAAACATTTTTTCTGCTTTGCAAATATAAAGGAAGAATGCATGAGCACGCACATTCATTCTCGACATGATTTTCAACTTGTTTGAAGTGCTTTCTGTACCAGTCATGGGCCCATTTTCAGCTTTCATATAGTGAGTTACATCCTCCTATGTCTGTTGGTTAAAGAGAAGCACATTGAAATGCAAGAATTATCTCTGTATGTCGTCATGGTCGTTGTGAAGCGGATGGCATATTATACTACACTGTACGGAATGTTTAGCATTTGAACTGAACACAGACAGTTACCCACACAATATTCTTCTTTGACATATTCACATCCCTTTTTTCATGATGAGTCTTTTCACGGAGGAAGTTTGCTTTTTCCTTTGTGCTTGTATCTCTCTCCCTTTCTCTCTCTTTACTTGTGCCAACAAGAGAAGAGAGAGAGAGAGAAAAACTGTTTTTGCTGCTTCCCATATTGCCACTGAACTCCAATGCGCTCTCGCTCATCTCCAACCGAAATACTTGTTCACCTATAATAGTTGAAAATGTTGAAATATTGCATGAAGAGTTCACTGCAAAACTACGTAGTAAAAAGTAAAGAGAAAGAAATAAAGCTTACAACAACTGTTACGTGTCGTCGACAGCGGCGGTGAAGCTGAAATAGGATCTATGAAATAGTTACTACCAGCTCAGAGTTTCAGTGAACGGAAAAACCTTTATCATTTCGATGACGTCGACTATGAACCAACGGGGACATTCATCTTGGCCGCCATCAATTACAAAAGTGCCAGCATATTTCAAATTTTGAATAATTACATGCTATGCCAAGAGGACACGAAATTGTTGTCATTTCTCAAGGGAAGATAAAAAACTACACCCATTTCATTTTAAGATTACCTTCCATTTACTACACTTCAAGTTGATAATACTACTGTACGCGACATAGAAGAGAATCAGAGCAGGAAGAGCAAGAGTAGTGCATTGAGTGAGTTAGTTGCATGTTATGGCAATGCTAGAGAGAAGCTTTCTCCTTTCACATCCGTTCCACAAAATTCTTCAAGACTCCTTCACATTTTCGGAAGATATGGTATACCTACAGCCATAACTTACGCAATATGATCGTGATCATTGTAGAACAAAACAGTAGCCAAAGGTCGATGAGGCATGTAACGCTATATAAGTCAGTATCTGAAATCAAGATACAAAGTGAAATATGAGTGTGTACTCTCATTCATACAGCATGATCATTGTATATATAGCTAGCAGCAACTCCAAACTTTGAGAGAGAAGTCGAGAGAGAGAGAGAGAGAGAGAGAGAAGGAGGTGGTGGGAAATGGAAGCACCTCTTTACTACAAACTTCAATTCTTTATATTTTCTCACTTATATAATACTATTTTTACATATATATCATATATAGCATCCCATTCTACAATTATTCGTGGAAACACTTGCATATCCTATCACGAAATTGCATAAAGTTTGTTAGCAAGGAGAAGATTTGTTTTTGGTAACTTTCCATCTTTTATGTAAAGTGAAGTTTCCTCATAGACTTGACTTGTGCATGCATCTGAATATATGTATATCATTCCCCTTATCTCTAAAAACGGTTGAGTGGGAAGGCAGTTGTTAAAATTTGAATGTTGAATGTTGGCTCAAGTTAACAACTTGAACGCCTTTGCGTACATCCCATCACCTTGATTTCAATTTCAGGATCTAATGTTTGAGGATGAAAGTATCAACGTAACCAAAAAATATATGCAACTCATGTTTATCTTCCTCCTAATGGATTTTCATCCCAGCTTGAAATCTCTTTGAAATTTCGTGCTACAGTGGTGATAAAATCGTACAACGAGTACGGATAATATATATGTAATATTGCGGTATATAAATTACAGGATACAAGTTGAAGTAGCAACGATTACAACTGAGTTGGTGTTTCATATTATGTTCACTCCATATGATTTTCGATGTCACGTCGTTTGCGGTTCATGAAAATATCTGGAGGCCAAAATCTTTGAAGTCGAGTGCAAAACTGATCATGGTGATCACAGTGAAAGTATCAATGGGGAAACATATTTCACGATCCCGATAAGGTTATTACAAAAATGGCCCCTGGCTTTAAGAAGTAGCATGCTGTGTTGCTGTACCGATGTAATGAACTCCGGGTTGTGTGGGAGGTTGTAAAGCTATATCAATGGCTAAAGGTCACAAATGTATATGGAAGTAGAAAAAAATTATTTTCCAATTTCAGGAGAAATAAGTTAGAGCTACCCTTTTCTACGCAGGAGAAAAGACGAAAGTTTCATTTACCATGTGATGTGAGAGCTTCCTCTTTTGGCCCAAGAGACTTATGGTTTATTGCAATGAAAACGGTTGACTTTGCTGACGGTCGCTCTATAAAGCACCCAACTGCAGCTACTAGCTTCCAATTTCTTGGAAATGAAAGTGAACAGTAAGGAGTGAGAGCAGGAGCGGCTCAGTGACTCGATTATATAAGACATGACAAAAAAGATATGTACACAAGGACCACATTAATGTGGCTGAGTGTGTGTGTGTGTGTGTGACTCCGTATATGGTTCGGCTTAAAGCTTAAGCTTCTTCAAGTAGCGGAGTATTGAGTCACAAATTTTTTGACAACGACATTATTTTTACCTCTTTACTTTTAAACTCAAAATTGACAGTTTTAGAACACCGTTTTGACAACTGCAATATATCTCACGAAGAAACAGGAAAGAAGAGAGGGAACGAGCGGAGAGAAGACGGAATCATTGTGTTTTTGGTTACAACGAATACTCACTCTCTCTCTTGTTCTCTTTCTCGCTACCACTTTCCTTTTTCTTCAAAACAGGCAATGAAGAAAGGAATGGTTCGGCTCAAGACAATTTTTGGTATATATTCCTACTCTTTGAAGATGAGAATATTATGAGAATGTGCATGGGAATGGCTAGTTGTATTATGCATAATAAAGTAGAGCGTGGGCATGACATTGTCTATGTGTTATTGTTATTATTACATACTTATACACCCTCGGTAAACGACAGCCACGACAACAAACGACGAGAGTGGTGGCATGGCACTAGCGTAATAATGCTGTTGTAGCCATCCCGATGAAGCAAACGCAAAAGTTGAGCTTAGCTCGTTTTTGTGTTATGGAGGCACGCAGACAAGCTGTAAAAGCGGCTTTTACTTCCGTTTATGTATTTGTCCGTGCCCTCCGCTAAGATATCTTCATTTTTTTACAAAAAAAAGTGCTGCCGTCGTCTTTTTTTACTAACTGGTCGTGTTGTGGCGTTTCGAAAAAGGGAAAGTGAAGTGAAAACTTGTAAACTCGGTGCAGGTAGACATGTATGCATTCTTTTGTGCACTGCACTGTGTAACATGCAAGTACGAACAATTCTTGTGTTTTGCTTAGGGTATAGATTTATATATATGTAATAAACACTGGTATATCTTCCGTTATTTTGAGTTGAGTTTATATGGCACCATCATCATCGTCATCACTCAACTCCTATGATTCAGCCATGCATTCAAACTGGAGTCGTGTCATGTGTTTTATTAGAAGCTTGCGCACCAAGATATAAAATTAAAGTATTATGACGGAGAAACAAAAATGGGTTTTAATTTTATTACTTCTCATCATAACTCTTGGACTTCCTTCGGAGCAGTGCTGTAGTACATCATCATATGAGATGCGAACAGCAAGAGCCCAAAACTAAGAATGAAGTGGAGAAGAATGTAGCACTAAACCGTTGTTCTATTTACTACACATCCAAAAAAAAGCTAGTAAAAAAATCTCCACATTCAATCTGTACTTTTCCGGTATTCTATCAAAATGCTCTAGGAAAATAAGTGGAAGTCGTAAAATTAACGG
>JAANSM010001815.1:0-16951 GCA_036850725.1 Orchesella villosa
CATCCTTCTAATGGGTCGGAAAGACAAACCTGAAAGGAATGGAAAGGCTAGGAGCACTAATGTTTTTAGTGAACGGGTTTTCGATCATCGTGGCGTAGCCACGATCTGGCTCTGCTAGTACTCTTTATAATCATCTTTATTCCCCAATACAACAATAATTAAAAAAAACTTTGTTAACTTATTAGTTCATTTTATTACCCTTTTAATTTATATCTAAAAGTTAGTTTGTTTCTACTACTGTGTCTTTAGGCATTCACAAATGTGTGACAGTGACAATAAATTATTGTATTCCCCCCCTAACCCAGATTCTGTTACCTCTAGTTTGATCGTCTCTCTACTGACTACTATCAATAATTAAACGAATTTTACTAACAAACCAACAACAGTTAATTTTGGTTGCATGCCATGAATTTTCACACACCTGTTAACAACCTGTACTATCAAGCTCGATATCATGCATAAAACGTTGGTTTTTAGCAAGATTGATCTCATTCAATTTAAAGTTTGAGAGTTGCCTTGGTTTTTAGTAATTAATGAGCTATGCAATATAACTGTGTGACTAACAACTTTGTCACTTTAAAAATGGACAATAATTTTAACCTACTCTATTTTCTTAGCAGAGCACGCATTTACTTCGCTATCAAATTCAGGATTTTAATATTCATCCAAATATGTATCCTCATGAAATTAAGGCATGACTGATGACGCTGCTTTTTTAAAGAGAACTCATTTACGTAGAAGTAGAAGGTAGAATATTACATGAAAGAGGGAAGGAAATGAAAATTCCCATGCTTCTTAGCTTAGTTATAGTAAATGCATATGTTACAACGGTGTATACATGAAATTAAATACACACTTATGTGCCTCTAGTCTCTGGAACTAGTTATGTTGACCATTATCACGCATGAGTACATCATCGTGCATGCACGCTTCTATGTTGTGATGTTGATATGAATGATGCATGAAGATTCACATGTAATATGTGGTTTACTCGCAGAGTTAAACAAGCCAGCTATAGCCACCACCTTCAGCACCAGCCCAATTCACTATCAAAAATCAAAACCAAATCCTCTCATGTCGGTCTTTAATCTTGAAACTGGATGGACACTTGTTGGCCGACTTGTTTTTGTTGGTACCCATCCTTATATAATAAGTACATGCAGTAACAGTATGCATTTTATAAACATCTGACAAGTTCTATTGTGGGAACCGAACAATGGGAATAAAAATTCTGTCCAGTTTTATAAAAACTGTATACATATACAATATATAGCATACACTTATTTATATGTAATTCAACTTTTAATAAGCTAGTTTTAGTGATGCAGTGTGATTGTGACAGAATACATTGTGCAATCCCCTGATTGCGTAAACCTATTTTCATTCGAAATCATTATACTTATAATCATGAAGCATGAGCAAATTAGTAGAATATAGCAAGATGTAGTGAAAGGAAAGGGCATCACAAAAATGGTTGTTTGTGCCGGGCTGTGTATATCTTGAGCGCATGTCATCTTATAATATTACTAACTTAGACATATAGGTACGCACCTTCACCTTGAGTGCTTCGAGTTATTGTTCTTTGTTTTTTAAGAATCTATTAAACTTACGCAATTCAATAAGCATGTCACAAAAAATTGGTATGTTATTGTTTTCAGAATACATTCAACCTTGTGAGTTACCACTTCTTCAGTATCAAGATTAACCAGCATATTCAACATTAAACATTAATAGAAACTGCAGCCACAGAGTTGGCTGCTCAGTTTTTCGCAAATCATGGAGTTACCAATACTGCCAACTTTGTGGTATGGAATCACCACAATTTTAATACTTTTGTTCGTACAGTATTATCATATCATTTTTATAATGCTGAAGACTTTGCCTAGGGATATCAGGTGCACAAGATACTTCATTATTAAGTATTATATTATTGATGAATTGAAATATTATGTGACATTTTTTATTAACCGTACCTGTAATTTCTACCTTTAGAGGCGTAAGAGGAATAATATGTCTTCAGACAGCATGTATATACACTAAATTACGGAATCGCACGGTCTTCCAAGTTTTCGACAATGTTGCCAATAAATATCCAAGAAAAGTTTGCTTTTACTTTGAAGATGAAGCATGGACATTCCAACAGGTAAATGGGAATATAAAAATTAGTTATCACGATCACTTAATTTGCTATTAAACTCTCCAACTTAATTGTTGGATAGTCTATCTAGCGAAAGATTATATTGGTTACACATGTCTTTATTTTTTAAAAGGTTCAAGAGTATGCAAACCGAATTGCAAACTATTTTTCCAAAGAAGGGTACAAGAAAGGGGACAAAATTGCATTCATCATGGAAAATAGACCTGAATACGTCGCAATATGGCTAGGGTTAAGCAAAGTAAGTATGCAAACAGTTTACTGATTTTCAATTTTTTCGTATTGAATAGGGGTAAGGTAAAATTTGATCCTACAAAATTTAAGATTGGTGTCATCACATCTTTAATTAACATCAACTTAAGACAGGAATCATTAAAGCATGCACTGGAGATTCTGCCACACAAGGGCATCATCTATGAAGAAAAGACTGCGTCAGATGGTAAATTATGCACAGTTGAAAACAATGACATATTTTTTGCAATTTTCATTATCCCAATCATCTCTTGACCCTTATGTGTAATGTTGCTTATAGCATTAAAAGAGGTTATGGCACTTGGGTTTAAACCACTGAAACTTTTCTGTGCTCTAAAATCTACATCTGACCAAACCGTAACACGACCGGAGAATTTCATTGATTTGGAGAGCGAGTTGAAAAAAACATCTTCAAAATTCGACCCTGAGAAACATGATCGCATCAATTTTGACGACCCCTTATATTACTCCTTCACATCCGGGACAACTGGCTTCCCGAAAGCAGCAATAATTAAGCATTCAAGGTGTGTAGTCTTTCTGACAAGTAAAAATTTAATACAAGCTAAGTTATTTGAAACCTCGTTGATGTATGCTTCGTCCTTTGTCAGGTTTCTCTTTGCAGGAATGTCAAGTATTCATGTTATGGGTGTCAAACATTCAGATGTACAATATACTCCTTTACCATTATACCACACAACGGCAGGGATGCTTGGCTTGGGATCAGTATTATTCAATGGAACGTCCATTGTCTTACGGAAAAAGTTTTCAGCTAGCCAGTTTTGGAAAGACTGCATTAAATATAATGTTACCGTACGTATATGACACAAACAAAAATTATCGAGATGTAAAAATAAGCTAAACTATAGCAAATTTTTTATGCAGGTAGCACAATATATTGGAGAAACATTGCGCTATCTATACAGTCAACCGCCCTCTGAATATGATCGGCAACATAAGGTTAGGAAATTGTTCGGACTGGGTCTTCGACGCGATTTATGGAATGACTTTGTGGACCGATTTGGAATCAATGATATCAAGGAGCTATATGGTTCCACGGAAGGAAACTGCAATATGGCTAACTTAGATTCAAAACCGGGTTCATGTGGGTTTATACCTCGATGGGCATTCCCTTTCATGCCCTATAAATTAGCCAAGGTCACAGAAGAAGGAGAAATTGTACGGGATCCAAGAACAGGGAAGGTCATTCTCTGTGGTGTTAATGAACCAGGGGAACTGATTGGGAAAATTTACCCAAGAGATCCTTTACGAAATTTTGAAGGATATAGTGATAAAGCGTCCACAGAAAAGAAAATACTTCGAGATGTGGTTAGGAAAGGGGACTCATTTTTTAGATCGGGTAAGCAAGCTCATGAAATAAGCGGATAGAGCCGCTATGAATATTATTAGCCTGAAGTTTTTTCACTCGTATCGTTATGCTTTGTTGTTTTAGGTGATCTACTTATGATGGATGAGTTTGGCTACTTCTATTTCAAAGATCGTTCCGGAGATACATTTAGGTGGAAAGGGGAAAATGTTTCAACTCAGCAAGTGGAGCTAGTCATAAGTAAAATTTGTGATATGGCTGATGTAGCAGTTTATGGAGTCAGTATACCATTAACAGAAGGTAAAGCCGGGATGGCAGCAGTAGTTGACCCTGATGACAAAATCGATTTAAAGGAATTTGCAAGTGAAATTATTAAGAGACTACCAGGATACTCGAGACCTCTTTTTATCAGGAAAAAGAAAAGTCTGGAATTTACAAGTGAGAAAGCTATAGCCTTCAAAACAAAAATGCATTAGCATAGCTACAGAAAATTGAATAACGAAGTACATACTAATTTGCATTTTATTAGGTACGCACAAAATCAAGAAAACTGACTTGCAGAAAGAAGCCTTTGATATTCAGATCATTCAAGATCCCATCTACTTCCTCTCTGGTAACGAGTATGTTCCTTTGACGGAGGAATTATTCAACTCTATATTAAACGGAAAAGTTAGGTTGTAGATATTCAATGTTTTTATGTATTGAACTGCCTAATACCATCCATGACATGAATATATCATCTCACATTTACAACGAAGTTTTTATAACTCAATATTTTTAATAATAATTGGTGCATGAACTGCTGTACCAAAGTCACAATATTGTCATTAATTTTCTCGTATGATTTATTTACACTCTTGAAATTTAAGTCAAAGAAAATAAATTATAAAAGTTTTAGCTTTCTCTCAAAATCATGTTGACTTTGAGCATTATTTTTACACTGATGTTTGCCCACTTGGTACCGGCTGAGAATGGTTATAGCCATGAGCTTTGGGAAACAACGGACTACCATCTTCATTCCAGTCAATTTTCTCTATTCTAGCTGTTCTAAAACCATTGATGTGGGTGGTATTCACAGTTCCATGGTAGACCATCCATGTTTCAGCTAGAATAATATTAACATTTGACAAATACAAAGTGCATTGCATATGTTAAAATGCTAATGATTTCATCCATATAAGATATAACATTACTTACTTAAGTCGGGACTGACGGTGAAAGCAGCATGCCCTGTGGTATACACATCTTCTTCATCATTCCTTATGAAAAGTGGGCCAGGAGCAGCAACCCAGTTTGAAGGGTCCATGGGATCCTTTCCAAACTCAATGCTTGATAGCGTAAGACAATAGCCCGGAGTCCAAGTGGAACTTGCCGAGATGATCATGTAAGACACGTTTTTGTTATAAATGAAGTATGGACCTTCATTTGTACATCCTCCTTCACATTCCCAATCCTCTTTGGGTTCACGAAGAAGAACAATAGGACGACCCACCAATGTAGCATTGACTAAGGGAGCAATGTAAATACTTAAATGCCCAGTCCTTCCGCTTGCCCATACAAAATAGTTTTTTCCATCATGTTTCATAACAGTCCCATCGATTGCATCGTAGTCCCAGTCGGGTAGTAATCTGAACAAAATGCATATCAAAGTTGTAAGCATAATTAATTTGAAACATATCATCTTCCTTTAGAACTTATGCGTTGCCTAAAATTAATTTACTTGCAACTAACCTAATAGCATCACTCCAATTTCCCATCGGATCCGAAGCGTTATCGGCTTTGATAACAAACATTCTATGCAAATCAAAATTAACACTTCCCATCGTGAAGTAAAGGTAAAGTTCCCCATCTACCTCATGCATTTCACTTGCCCAGAGGTCACTGTATCCAGTTGGGGTCGTGTAAGCTATCTTCGTCTCTGCATCGCGGAAACTGGTGAGGATTGGGCTTTTAAAAATTGTTAGCTCAGTTTCTCTATTTTCTGAGAGACTCAAGTAGTAATAATCCCCAAGTCGGTAAGCACAAGGGTCTGCTGAGTTTCTATCAAAAATTGGGTTTCGAAAAGTTAGGTTGGATTGGGAACTAGCAAAAGCTAGCGTACCAACCAATATCATTAACACGGAACGGAACATAATAGTTTTGTTACTGGAAGGAAGGAACACCGCTTGTGATTGAAGCAACGCTACTTTCTTAAGTGATATTTGAAAATTACTCTCAAATTTTCATACGCTATGTGAGGTTCATATAGGCTGTGCATTTACTTGTCTTCATTGTTTGCTTTAGGATTTTCTTGTAATAAATCATCCAGGAGAGAAGAGCCTTACTTAAGTCGTTTTGACACTTTGCTGATAAATGTTATCGTATTCACTTGTTATTTGGCATGGCATGTCATACTTAAAATTGAGTTTTGAGTATTTGCTAAGCTGAAGATGTATGCAATTGCATAATTCATGATGGTTTATTATTCATGCATTATAAATAACTCAGTAGGACAAATCCGCACTTTATCGCTTGAATATGATAATATATGCACATGATATACATACTATATACTTAAGAAGCTTTCAGTAATCAAAATTCAGACGATATATATAATTCGATACGACGCGACCAGGAATGAAGCCATAAAAGGAACTTATTGTGAATTTATACATGTTTACTATGCATTAGAGTAAAGGCTTTTAAATTACATTTTGATCAAGCTTTAAAGTCTCAGAAATGTGTCAATGTTACAGGTCTCATATCCATGTTACATTTTCAAATAGTGAAAGCAATTCTAAACAAAGTTGCTTTCATTACATATTTATACAGTACTTAAACCTCTGTCTGTCCACTAGGTACAGGCTGAGCATTGTTGTATCCATGAGCTTCTGGAAATCTTGGACTACCATCATCATTCCATTCAATTTTCTCTATTCTTGCTGTTCTAAAACCATTGATGTGAGTAGTATTTACTGTTCCATGGTACACCATCCACGTTTCAGCTAAAATACAAAACAGAAGAGTACTTACAAAGAGTTTTTACAAAAGGAATAGAAGCAGAAGAGTTAATGATATTCCCAGCTGCATTCACGTCAAAGAGAAAAGTTGAGAGAGTAGATAACTTCTAATTTCATCGCATTAATTTACACAACTGCGACTTACTCAGGTCAGGACTAACGGTGAAAGCAGCGTGACCAGTAGTGTACACATCTTCCTCATCATTTCTTGAGAAAACTGGGCCAGGAGCAGAGACCCAGTTGATAGGATCCATGGGATCTTGTGTAGACTCAAGGCTCATTTGTGTAAGGCAATAACCTGGATCCCAAGTAGAGCTAGCGGAGAAAATCATGTAAGACACGTTTCTATTGTAGATAAAGAAGGGGCCTTCATTCGTGCATCCTCCTTGACACTCCCAATCCTCTTTAGGCTGACGTAACAAGACGGTAGGTCGACCAACCAATGTTGGATTTATCAATGGGGCAATGTATATGCTAAGAAATTGAACTCGGCTACTCGCCCAAACGAAGTAGTTTTGCCCACCATGTTTCATGACCGTTCCATCGATCGATCCAAAGTCCCAGTCAGGAAGTAATCTGAATGAAAAGTAAGCCATATGTTGTGAAAATTAGGAGATATGATTATTTCAAAAAGTTTCCTCAATATAATGAAAAGAAATGCTCAAGAGACTTACCGAATGGCTTCACTCCAGTTGCCCATTGGATCAGCAGGGTTGTCTGCTTTGATGACATACATTCTATGATCCTTTTCCACAGTTCTCATCGTGAAATAAATGTAAAGCTCACCATCAACTTCATGCATTTCACTGGCCCATAGATCGCTATAGCCTGGTGGAGTTCTGTAAGCAATGGAGGACTCTGCATTGCGGAAATTGGTGAGGATAGGACTTTTGAAAATTGTTAGCTCAGTCTCAGTATTCTCAGATAGGGTTAAGTAGTAGAAATTTCCAACTCGGAGAATGCAGGGATCTGCTGAATTTCTGTCGAGAATTGGATTACTGAAAGTTAATTGAGCGTGTGAACCAGCTAGAATGCTAAGTAGCATGCTAACCAGCGTAATGACAGTGCAAGGTTGCATTTTCATAAGATTTTGTAAAGGACCACTGAATGTGAAGGAAGGAACCATGAAGTGATTACGTTACAAATTTAGCTAACACTTTTATGCCGGGTTAAATTAACAGCTTTTAAATTCACGTGTATCTTATGATTGAAGTAATAAGTCATGCTTATCTGCACCAACATTCATGTGATAATATGATATTTTGACATAAAACACAACAGATTAGCTAAAGTTTACACGAAATAAGTGCCCCGCCGTTGACAGCCGTAAACAACATTTCAATCAATTTAAGTATGTCATGTTGATGGAAAATGTGATATTTATGCATAATTTTGTAAGTCCTGTCTCAATTGTAGTTTTACAACAACCGGCCTACTTTCAACCTATAATCTGGAGTTTATGGCACACCTCAAAACCATACCGCTACATTTTAAAGATGATTTATCTTCTTATCTTGAATGCCGAATCATGTGGACTGGGTGGAGTAATGGACTTATGCTTATGTAGGTACAAACGAGTTTGGAATTCAAGCTGTAATGTTTGATTTTGGTACGAGTTATATGTTTAAATGATGGCGTTAATACTTGATACTCCTTTGAATGTTAATGTTAGAAACGAAAATTGTAATCCTAAATGTGAAATGATTTTCGGAAAATTCTTTTAATAAAATCATGATTCAGTAATGGATTATAATATTTGTAACGATTAAACGGAAGTTTGTCCACTTGGAACTGGTTGAGGATTATTATATCCATGAGCTCTTGGAAAGCTTGGACTACCATCCTCATTCCAACCAATTTTCTCAACTCTTGCGATTCTGAATCCATCAATGTGTGTCGTATTAACAGTTCCGTGATAAACCATCCACGTTTCCGTCGAATCTGTAGGAAATATCAATTGAATTTATTATGCATTATTTGTTGGAGGTAAAAAGAATCTGCAAACTAGTTATTTACCTGGAGATACTGTAAATGCTGCATGTCCCGTTGTATATACTCCTTCCTCATCGTTTCTTGAGAAAACTGGGCCATTGATAGAGTCCCAGTTCTGAGGATCTAATGGATCTCTATCGAATGGAATGCTCATTTGAGTAAGACAATAACCTGGATCCCATGTGGAGCTCGCTGAGAAAATCATGTAAGACACATCCCGATTGTAAATGAAATAAGGACCTTCATTTACACAACCACCTTGACACTCCCAATCCTGTGATGGTTGTCGGAGAAGGACAATTGGACCTCCAACTTGAGTTGGATTATCAAGGGGTGCGATCCATATACTTAATGGTCCAGTGCGTGTGCTAGACCATGCGAAATAGTTTCTTCCACCGTGTTTCATTACGCTTCCGTCAATTGCCCAAAAGTCCCAGTCAGGAAGCAACCTTAAGTCGGGTTAATGGCAAATGAAATGCTGAACTGAGTCCATGATGACGGCTTCATTTTATGCATAATTAAGAAGAGTAGAGACTAAAAGTTTTACCTTATAGGATTACCCCAATTTCCCATCGGATTTGAAGGGTCGTCGGCCTTAATGACATACATTCTGTGATCCCTATCTGTAGTTCTCATTGTAAAGTAAATGTAGACTTGCCCATCAACTTCATGCATCTCACTGGCCCAAAGATCACTATATCCTGGAGGAGTTCTGAAAGCTACCTTTGGCTCAGCATTGCGAAAGTTGGTGAGGATTGGGCTTTTAAAAATGGTTAGCTCTGTTTCCCTATTTTCAGAAAGAGTTAAGTAGTAGGAATCCCCAACTTTTAGAATGCATGGATCTGCTGAATTCCTATCCAAAATTGGATTGGTGAAAGTTAACTGAGAATTGGAAAATCTCATTAGCATGCAAAGCATGCTTGTAAGTAACAGAAATCGATTCATTGTCAGACAGAAACACGAAGACAAGGATAACTACAGAACTGCAAACTTGAACTGTTAAAGCATCCTCCCATATTGGATGGGGAAAGTATTCAAACATTGAAATTATGTTTGTTATACAGCAGCACGGTACACATTAATATATGATGTGATCTATGTGATTGATGTCTCCCGTTTCATGAGATTCCACTTCATTTTGCAAAATGATTAATGGCTGTTCATGATAGATGATAGACATATGTTGAAATGCTGGGAATAGAGATTGACATTTGCTGATCAAAATACAGATTTTCCTGTCAACATTGGCATCATATAAAAAGGCTTATATAGGTGTGTATTCACGTAATGCATTACCATAATCCCATACTCATAAATAAATGTATGATGGTTTTACATAGGTTTGGTTAGAATCGTTAACAATAACTTTAATCAGTGTGGAAGTTGACATATTCTCGTCTTCTCAAAGACTGAAGACCAATATCTTCCCTACATAACACATAGATTTACTTTTACTTACTCCATGCCGGGTTATTTGGAAAGGTTCACACTGCTTTATTAATACGCAATATACATTTGGTTTCGTTACATGTTTTACTGTAGGTGGCATCTACCTAAACTTTGTCATCCATGGTTTTCATTAAGTAGGCATTATGTATAGCTCAAACATTCCAATGACCTCCTTAGAACAGAATAATACGCTGATTTCCGAAAACCTCAAAATGTTTTTCAAACCTTTTCCAAAAAATTCTCTAGCGTAATAATAAAGATGAAAGAAGGTTTGCTGTCTACATTACTCAAAGGGGAAATAGCAACTACTACCTTTTTTGTTCAGGGGAATAATCGTGATCATAAAATATTTCAGTTACATCTATGTTTACTTCGGCATACAAGGTATCACAAGTATTTAAATAAATATAACCGCAGCCTCTGTATACATATGGGTAGAGTACTTAAAGTACACCGGAAGCCAGGATAATTACGCTTGTATTAGCATATTTGAGTTTGCCAACACAAGAGATTTATGAACTATTAATCCTTTGAAGGAGAAAGTTTTCGGCATGTTTGTGTTAGTGGGATTTGCAAGTTCTTTAAAGGGCAAATGAGCATTAAAAATTGACAGGCAGCAAACGAAGCTTTATACTTTTAAAATCCTATAGAATCCAGTGAAAATTACATTCATGATTGTTAACTGTTTTGTTTCTTGGTTTGCCCAGAAGTTAGCAAACGTTTTTTATTTATGTACCTCTCATTACAAAAATTTAATTGTGACATTCAACAGTTGATGCTACTATAAAACTGATTAAACTGAAGTTTGACCACTAGGCACAGGCTGTGCATGATTAAATCCATGAGGCAGGGGGAATGCTGGACTACCGTCCTCATTCCAACCTATTTTCTCAATTCTAGCAATGCGGAAACCATTAATATGGGTTGTGTTAACAGTTCCATGATAAACCATCCACGTTTCAGTTAAATCTGTCATAAAATGATTCACTAATTAGAATTGTTCTCAATCATAGTAGAAGAATAGGATAGAGAATTCGTTGTGAATATTAGAATTTACTATATATATACCTGGTGAGACGGTGAAAGATGCATGCCCCGTAGTATACACGTCTTCCTCATCATTTCTTGAGAAAACTGGACCAATGAGGGAGTCCCAGTTTTGAGGATCCATGGGATCTTTGCTGGATGGGATGCTCATTTGAGTAAGGCAATAACCAGGATCCCAAGTAGAGCTAGCGGAGAAAATCATGTACGACACGTTTCTATTGTAGATAAAGAAGGGTCCTTCGTTTACACAACCTCCTTGACATTCCCAATCCTGTTCTGGCTGTCTAAGGAGGACGATTGGTCTAGCTACGAGGGTTGCATTTACAAAAGGAGCAATATAAATACTCAATCGCCCGGTTCTGTCACTTGCCCACACAAAATAAGTTTGACCATTGTGTTTCATCACGGTGCCATCAATCGCTGCGTAATCCCAGTCAGGAAGTAACCTATAATTTTTACAAGTTATAAGAATCCCATCTAAAATTTCTATTTATACTTTGAATATTACATAAACGCCATTCTAAATTATGTACCTTATTGCATCACTCCAACTTCCCATCGGATTGGAAGCGTTATCAGCCTTGATAACATACATTCTGTGATTCTTTTCTTGAGTTCTCATTGTGAAGTAAATGTAAAGTTCTCCATCAACTTCATGCATTTCGCTGGCCCAAAGGTCAGTGTATCCTGCTGGAGTTGTGTAGGCTACTTTTGCCTCTGCATTGCGGAAACTGGTGAGAATGGGGCTTTTGAAAATTGTTAGCTCCGTTTCTCTATTTTCTGAGAGAGTTAAATAGTAAGAGTCCCCAACACGGAGAACAGAAGGGTCAGCTGAATTACGGTCTAAAATTGGGTTGCTGAATGTTAAATTGCTTTGACCTCTGGCCAAACCAATTAGCATGCACAGCATGCTGATAGAAACCAGATATCGAATCATTTTTTTAATTGTCAATGTGGTGCTGGAGATTTTGTTAATTCGGTTATTGGAAGGACTGAAAATAAAATGTGGAGCTGGCTGAGTTGATGAAGAGTCTGCAAAATTCCTCACACATATAGCCGTAATATTGTTGCG
Source organism: Orchesella villosa (assembly GCA_036850725.1). Classification (NCBI taxonomy): domain Eukaryota; kingdom Metazoa; phylum Arthropoda; class Collembola; order Entomobryomorpha; family Orchesellidae; genus Orchesella; species Orchesella villosa. The sequence continues at coordinate 12,291 of JAANSM010001815.1, forward strand.
GATAAAACATCAGTTTTGTCATTGTGCTCCACATTTTATGTGATTATAATCCATTTTGACTAAAGATGATTGATAGTGACAACGATATGATACGAGCTACCGAAAATGGCATAAGGGTTTATTTGTAATCAAGATACTGATTTTATGGGACAACACATGTATTTACCTATTAATGTTTAATCAATGCATATATTTATACATATGTAGATTTGAGCAAGCTTATTGTTACCCGATCCGGTGAATTATGCAATAAGCTTTTTTTAAACACTTATCTGACTTATCATGAATGTTTTGCTTTTCAAAAAAGTAAATCATTTTAACGCTTGGGTATTTTAGGTAGTTTATCGAAGCTGATTTTTTCTGTGGATAATTTGTAATAATTAGATCCACATATTCACATATATATTCAATATGAGGAAGTCATTTTGTATTTTGTAGGAATGTCGAATGTAAAGGAAAGGAAGTATCAAAAAATTGTTATTACAATAACAAAGTAGACTTATAACTGTAGAAATATCGATCACAATGATGATGAAGATTCTTTGTGCAATTGAGCATAAAGCATTGATCATTTACGCTCAATTTGTTTGAGATTTTTTTGCACTCCTGTGTGTGATATTATGTTCTCACACAATTTGAGCTCTAAAAAATTGTGAACGTTTTATGTCCATTAGATCACTGCCGGCTGGCCAATTGCCACGATTCCCCTTTTGTTACTTCTCAGTTTTTAGTAGTTTTTGTATTATATTCTTACATTTTAAAAATGGATATACATATGTATACTTATCTTGTGGATTTTAAGGATATAAACTAATGACTTTACTTTATGCATTGAGATGCTTAAACCATCGTACCATATACTCTGGAACAACTCCCTTGGTTTTCGAGACAATTTAGGTCATGATGAAATATTGAGGTAGACCAGATAAAGAAACATTTCCAGCATTTTTGGTTCTGGTGGAGCTCTATTATTGAAGCATACTGGTCAATATCAATTCTGCCTGTTTGCTTTTCTGTTCTAGAACTAAGTTAAGGAAAGAATAGCAGGAGGCAAGGATTATCTATAATGACAACACTATTCATTTATTAGTTTCGAGCAAGTGTTACATTAAATCTAAAAAAGAAACAGGGAACGGTTCCTAAAAAATGTGAATGGGTTTTTGTTTTTCCTTGGAATTGGGAACGCATGTAGCTGAAGGTATTCCAAATATCCCATTTTTTACAGGACATGCTCATATGCTTGACGTGAAAACATCTAGAAACCAGTTTCAAAAAGTTTTGTGTAGTCGCAGCATCAAGGAATAAATGTCATGGGTTGCTTATTTATACGGAATGTACAGGCTGACGCCGTCACCAACGAACTAGAATGTGGTTTTACCAGGTCAGCAAACATATTCGTTTGGGTAGTAGATGCTTCCCACTGTTTTGTTCTTCCGGTTCCTTTATTGTCTGCTTTCTGGAAGCTGTGTTTAAACAGAAACCTTCAGAGAGCAAAGAAAGGGAACGTTGTTGTGTATGTTGTGTGTTGTATCGTACATCGTACAAACGCATACAGTTTTAACGATACAATTTCTAATAGGATATTACCAAACGAATGCATTGTATTGCTACATTGAACATTAACGTTATGATTGGCCAATAAGGGTTGGTAATGTAATGTACACAAATATTTTTAAAAGAAAGTATCTAAGTTCAAATTAACTTTCTTCAAAAATTTTATATTATGTAAATGAGAATCACAAAAATAAGTACATATGAGCGAATGAAAGATAAAAGTACAACACAAAAAAGGTCCCCAATAGCAATATAGGCAGACTTCGATGAAAGTGTACATGTACAAGCATTTTCGTTTCCTTTTTTACTGAGAAACACCACATGGTTTTACGAGCAGGTGTTTTCTGAAACCTAAAGAGAAGTTATAGGGTCATTTACAAAAGTAGTAGCTGGTACGTAGTGTATGGTCCAAGCACCCATGCTCGGACACTTTTAGAGTTTCCTGATCATTTGTTTTCTAGCTACAATCATACATATACTGATATTGACGAAGGTCTTTCAACTTTCCTAATATAATACTACTTTTTACAATATCTCTAAAAAATCCAATCCTGAAGACCAGTAGAATGAAGGCATGCAGCTATTACTCCGAGCTACACGGTCCCAAAGTTATGGATAGTTAATGAAGGTAGAAGCAAGCAAGTTGACAACACCATAATAATTCCTTGTGTGTAGCAAGCAAAAACAAGCACTAACATAATACATACAGACACACATCCTACGAATCCTACGCTCATTTATTCTCCACGACTGAGACTCCTCTTGCATTCACCAACATCTACGTTCTTTGAAGGTCTCCTCTTTGCTAGCCTATCTACAACACTACCATACATGCGTCAAATGATCGTCTCTTCATCTCCCCAACAAAACATTTCGTTCTTTCCAACCATCCACTCAGAAAATGAGAAGAGAACAGAGCGAATCTCATCAGAAAAGAAGAACCACCACCACCACACTCTCACACACGTATATACGAGCAAAACAGGCAAAAAGGCAGTCAGACAAGTAAGTATACACAACAGAGCACCTACGACCTACACTAGACATACGGCATACTATGTGGTAGTAGTAAAAAAATCACCTATTCCATACACCATCGGTTGAAAGAGAAGTTGAAAAAAGTGAACGCGAAACCAGATGAGAGAAAGACAGAAGAGAAGGGGACTATTTTGCTCCCAACTCATCTCACCTTTTTAGTAGTTTTTTAGTCAGTCATCGTCATCATATCCCCCCATTGTCATTCTTGAAACAACTTTATCATCCAAACTAAACATTCCAATGTGCATACCTGCAATACAAACTGCATACGTTGTAATAAATAACAAAAGTTATTACTAGATTGCATGTAAGTAAAATCGTGTAGGTACATATTACACTTTTACCTACTTACGAAAAGGTAACGGCAAGTTTTATCGCAAAACAAAGTATGAATATACACAAAAATTAGTGAGAGGACAAGAGTGACAACCTGTTCCAACCATACTAATAATATTCATCTGAATTTTGTGTGCATTTTTTATAGTGAATGCTCTTGTTTCTCACTTTTGCTTTATGTAATTAACTTCATGTGGCTATATCACCTTTTTATGTTACGCAAAGTGTATTGTGCATGTCAGTGAATATTTTGTAAATCAAGTAAACACTTTATCAACCTCGATCATCATCACATCATCAGCAACAGTATCAAAAAAAGGGATAACGTTAATAAAAGAGGATGATGATGATGATGATGATGTGTTGATTATGCCTATCATGTTTGGTGGTCACGAGACAGTTGGCATTTCAATCCTTTCTCTGGAAAACACAATACTTTAAATACCTACACAGAAGAGAGATACAAATATACAACTCATGAATTAAGTATACATAATATGAAGCTTTGGACATAAGTGAGAGTAGAACAGGGTTCATTTTCATTTCAAAAGTTTGTCACTAATCCTGGACACTCTTTCGTGTGGTTCGTCGTACTGTACTTATATATTCTTTGAGTGATAATGTTGAACTGCTGCTCGTGATATTAAATTAATGCAGTGATCTTTGTCATCATCACACGACTTATTGTTCCGTGTGTCCATTAAAATGGTTCATGGTGAGTGCTGTTGAGAAACAGTTGTTGTAGCTTTATTTTGGCACCCTTAATGTGGATAGAGCGGCTTATATATATGCCTTTATGAATCAATGTTGAGAAATCATTTTCAAAACATTATTATTATTCCATTTCTTTCTCAGCTTTGTACATCTTGATATCAAATCAAATCCAGTGTATTTAAGACCAGAGTCATATTTCAACAAGACTCTCAGATTACACAGAGTATGAGAATAATTAGTATTCTAAAGAAGCCATTATAATTTGATACCACCAAAGAAATTAAAGCAGTCATACTTTTGCTCCCCTACGTAATACGTTTTTCACAAAGTATAAGCTGACAGTACCTAAACATTCCAAAACTTATCCTTCTGGCTTGCAACCAAATGCCAAATCTTTTACTGAGAACGTTGTGAATGTGATCGGATATTACATTCAGATATTGGATATTGAGTTTGTGGTATGTTTTTGTGTAATCTTAAGCAACTGAATGAAAAGGATTGACGTTGGATTAGACATATTGTCAACTGAGTGAACTATATGGGCTGAGAATTATTCTCGGGTTTCTGTTTGATTCTCAAGTGACAATATAACATTGAATTTTTATATTATATGGGTTTTATCCAACTCTTCCAAAAAAATTGTTATTGTGTTCATATAAGATTATTAGATCAGTTTTTTGTGCAACTCGTAATTCAATATCCTCTCTTCTCGTCACGGATACAGGGTGTACATTTCTTCCGGTTGGGGAACTTAATGACTAGTCTTTGGATATAGGAAACAAAATACAAAAGGAACTTACTTCATTTTGTTCAAGAAAACTTTCTATACAAAGAATTACTTCATCGTACTTCATACTCATCCGAGTATCGTCAACATGTCGTCTTCTTCGGTAAGTAATGCTCAAATCTAATTTAATGCGGGGGTCCTGAATCTTTTCCAACGCGCCAACATTGTTGGCGGGTTTTCAAACCCACTAAATCACGAAATTCCGGGGTTCTGGTACATTTTTTCGAGCATT
>JAANSM010001816.1:0-16951 GCA_036850725.1 Orchesella villosa
AAAGATGAAAGATGTCCGTGTTACAGGAGCAAGTCTGATAGCATCCTCCGACGTACTAATGTTATTTCATCAACAGATAATTTGTATGCTATTTTTGATCATCATGTCATGTCTTGTGCATTCATGTACTTAATCATAGAAGTTTATTTGGGTGGTACAATTAATAGAGATTTATTTACACGCCATATCAAATGGATGGATTGATGAACTAGTTTGCCATCGCAGAACTAACCAAAAAACCATTGTGCAGTTAGAATGAATGTAGTTTAATAACTACAATTGTATTACCCTAACGTAGTAGTCTTTATGATTTTGGTAAACTTGTAATGAATCCCTAAATTCAATATTCGTAACATGAAATACTGTTTTTAAGGGTTGAAGATGCAACGAAGTATTCTAAAACTACTATACCACAATCGGCAACATCAATGTTTGTATACATCTATTTATTTATGCAGTTAAAGTTTCAGTAAATCTCAAGTTTCCCCAATTCATCACATCGTTATCCACAAAGACAGAAAGATAGAGACTTGGCCATCCGGTGGTTTAGCGTTGAAAAGCAATCATATTCACACACAGTCAACTATGCTCTCACCAAGAAACGGAAAATACTTGGAAGCGCATAAAATGTATGCACATCTGCTCAAACTACTCGTAATTATAAGTGAGTGTAAGTAATGGTAAAAATTCCTTTTTACCACAATGCTACAGATCATATGTGCACTTTGTCTTTGTGCAGCTTATGTCAAGAACCGTTGTCATTTTGTAATGCGTGTGCCTGCCCAGTTCCTAGTTGTGTGACAAAGTAATTTGTATTAATGAACAAATGCAAGCTGCAGCCGAGCCTTAATGGAAACACGTGTATAGTTTTCTACATACAGCGTACATTGGGACGAATCTAAGACAGTGAACTCAAGACTTAAAAAAAGCCTTGAGTTCACTGTCCTTTTTTGTTTCAAATTACAGGCATATTTTTGGAAAAGCTCATCACCCTTTTTAAACTCAAAAATCAAAGCAGCCACAAAACTACTATGTACTTTCTAGACACAAACAATTTAATCATTCGCTCAGTTAGATATCTCTCGAGTTTACACAGAAGTTCCTTCAAAATGAATTTTCGATTTTGTGAATGCAGCGTTCTAATCTGCCTCCTAGTTATCGTACAGACCCTCGAGTTTACGGAGAATTCCTTCAAAATGAATTTTCGATTTTGTGAATGCAGCGTTCTAATCTGCCTCCTAGTTATCGTACAGTTAAGAATAAATGTTGAATCAAAAGCGCAATACGTACAACCCGTGTTGATGGGATTGCAAGTTGCTATTCCATACGATTTAGCCAATATCTGGAACCGACCAGTTTCATTTGCTCCATATCTATCGACATTTTTGGGACTGTCTCTTTTGTACATTTTATTCTTCGGTGTGATCACATCCCCGTTTGGGTACATGTTTGGCGTACCCTCGCAAAAATATGTAATAGGCATGACGAATACAACTCAAACGTTCTTTGACTTCATGATCAATGTTGCAGAACAAATGAACACTGATAACAGTGCATCAGCCAGTTCTAGGAGCTTTGGAAAACCATTAATACGTAAGCTATTGCAATACGAATGGTCATATCCGGATTTTAGTGAAAGCGTATTTAAATTCATACCAATCAGTGATGACAACGAGCCGTGTCAGCAGCTTATTTTATGTTCTGCACACACAGCTCTAAGTTCCTTACAGGATTCGACTAAAGCAGCATATAGAATATTCAGGTACGTATATATATATGCAAAACTCATAAAACTTGTATATGCATATTGATATTGATATACCATGTGGACAAAAAAGGTTTTAATGAACGTAATGTATATTGGTAAAAAATTTCAGCAAAACGTTAACCAACATTCCCGAGTCATACCGTAAATCTATAAAAGCAGGACTTAGTGGATATAAATGTGAAGATGTTTTTCATGACTGCCCATCGGATGTACACTCATTAGTACTAGCAATGCTTCTCAAGGCAATCCCTGACTGGTTAAGGCGAAGTCTGACGTTTCCCCAATTTTCATAGGGCATAACAATAATGTTTTTGACTAAAGTTATGGGAGACTGGCAGTGACAATCACAATTCACAGTCTTCTTATATATGCTGTCAAAAAATTGAAAAAAAAACTGTCTTTAGATGTTCGACTTTTGATTTATTAAAACCGATAATGAAAACACTGTAAATCAAAAACTCGAATTAACAGCCGTGTGCGTATAATAATACTAATGTTACATATATATATATATAATAATAAAATAAAAGTACTTGGTATAACAAGTACATTATGTACAACCAATACCCATCTAATTAGTGATAATAATACCTTTGTAATCTTAATTATCATTGTAGAAACTGATCCTAGTTAGAGATTACCGTTATTGAAAATTACCTTGCTGATTTTGAAAATGCATTCTAGGTCCCATACCCATTCCTTGTTGCTGTTGTGGATGATTTTGCTGTTGCTGCATCGCTGCGAATTGCCTCATTCCAGGATTTTGCATTCCTGCTTGGCCCATTTGACCTTGTTGTACCATGTTAGGATTCATTCCGGGGCCACCCATTCCACCTTGAACCATTTGCCCAGGATTTTGCATACTTTGAACCATTTGTCCATGAACTGGCTGTCCCATCTGACCAGTAGACTGAGGACCCATTTGACCAGGTCCTCCAAGCTGCCCTGGTTGAACCATTTGACCCATAGGAGGGCGTCGATACCCTGCTTGCATAGGATTCATTGCATTTGTTGGCCCACTTTGTGGATTCCCTTGCATAAATCCTGGTGGACGTTGTCCCATAGTTCTAATTTGACCAGCACCTTGAGGTCCGCCAGGCATAAAACCCGGCATTTCTTGCACTGGCACCGGACCACGCTGTCCCATCATTGAGTTCATTTGTTGTTGTTGAGGTGGCATCATTCCTGCTCCCGGACCTCCACCACCCTGTGGTACAGGCCCAGGAACTGGTTGACCTTGAGAGCCCATTGATGTTTGGTTGTATCCATAATTTTGACTCATTCCTACATTAACAGAGAAAAAGTTAATCAGAAACTAAGAATACATCTATACAATATCGACACTGATGAATTAAAATTAATTGCATAGTAACTTTACCTTGACCTGGTACAGACTGCTGTTGGAACATGACACCTTGATTAGGCTGCATAACAGACTGTCCCTGGAATCCTTGATTTTGAATAGGCACTGCAGGTGGAGTTTGCCCTCTAAGCTGTTGTCTTAATATATTTTGGTGCCGTGGACCAGGAGGCCCTGCTGGGCCAGTTGGTGGACCCTGAGGAAACTGTTGGAATTGATTTGAAGCACCTGGTGCCGGCGAAGCTGTGGCTGTATGTCGTGCTCGTAGAAAATGTTGAATAGCTTGCTTCGATTGTTGATTGTTTGGTGGACGACCGCCGCCTGAAATGAACAACAATACGTTAGAGGAACAGAAAACTTAACATTCTGGTTTAAATGTAAAATGCCAATGTACTTGAAACTTGTTGTGCTGAGTAAAACGGCTGTTGTGGCTGCTGACCATTATACCATTGAGGAGGAGGTGGGCCAGGGGGGTAATTTGGTGGTGGTTGCGTGGGCCCAGGTGGCATCTGATTACCCATTGGAGGTCCGGGGAAGGGTGCAGGCTAGATTTAATGAGGTAAAAATTGCAGATAAATACATTTAAGGCTTTTGGAATGCTATCTTTTTAAATTAAACGTACCGTATTGGTTACAGTAGGTAAAGTAGGCGGAGGTGGAGCAGGACTACTCATAGCTTGCGGGGGTGGTTGCTGTTGTTGTTGTTGCTGCTGCTGCTGTTGTTGTTGTTGTTGCTGCTGTTGTTGTTGCTGCTGCTGTTGTTGTTGTTGCTGCTGCTGTTGATGCTGTTGTTGATGCTGCGCTACTACAGCAGCTGCCGCAGCAGCCACTGCAGCTTGTGCCGCTTGCTGTTGTTGTTGCTGCTGCTGTTGTTGCTGAGCTTGCTGGGCTTGTTGTTGTTGCTGTTGAGCCTTTGTTAGCCTCTTCTTTCGAGGTGCTTTAGGTTTGGTATTGCGTCCAATCGGTGGTCCAATAGTTCTTGGGCTTTGATCTGAACTAGGAGTGTCTGGTTTAATTATTTCTTCTTTGATTTCAGGTTTCACATCAATTTCTTCAGGGGGAAGGGGCACCGGTTCCAAGAAGTGAGATGATGGCTTGACTAAACTATGAGTATGAAATTTGAGTAATCTGTGAGTCTCTTCATATCGTAAGGATTTTCGTTCCATTTTCACAGCTCCAAACCATGCCCACGATAAAGGAGCAGGATTTCTTTGACATTCGATGATTTCCCACGGGCTAACCCGTTGCTTTTCCCATACTTGCAAACCCTATAAAAGAAACATTGATACGGGGTAGGTTGTTAAAGACAAGTAAAATACATATCCGGAAAATATTCCAATTCCAATACACACTGGAGTGAAATGCAAATAATGGTAAAAAGCGAACCGGTTTCTTGTCGACAAACTCAAAACTAGGGACTCTGTTTCCTTTCGAATCAATTATCATCGACGTGGCCTGTGTAACAAGAACATCTGTTTGGACCTTGGAGAATGGAAGTAATTGCCGCAGTGGTTTAATTGACGTAGAATCGCGATCCGCTAGCTCCTGTTGAAATAAAGAGATGATTAAAAAATGAACAATCATTAACAATTATTTGGGAAAAATATAATATTCTTGCATGGTATAAACTAACCTTCTTGAGTTTTTTCACTAGATTCATATTTTGTTTTTTCATTTCTTCTACTCTATCTCCAGGTTCTGCGATTTGAGTGGAATGAACAAGAGCAGTGACCATGTCCACAATGGTCGGAAACACATCACTAAAAATACAGAAAAAATAAAAACGTATACTTTTATGAAAAAATACAGTTCAATTTAACAAAGATAATCGCTAAAATCTTTTAAAATTCACATACCTATTATTATTGATGTCTACTACACCATGAGTAACTAATTGTGTTAAGACTACAGCCCATTCAGCCGTAGCAGTACTACTTCTTTGTACAGCATCAAACATACCACCCACTAAACTTAGCCTAAGTCTGATGGCATCTCTGAGGACATCAGATCTGAGATCAAATTCCTGCAACAAAATCAATTTTATTTTTTAGCATAAAAGGATATGTTTTTACAAAAATACAACCCAAAAACCATTACAGATCACGTACCGAGGTGAAATGTTTGAAACTTACTCTGTCTTTGGCATAATTCAGAAGTTGTGTGAACTGATTCAGCAAAGAAGCGAGTAACCCTTCTCGCTGTTCATCTTGACCACGTAGGCACGTAAGAACCAAAGCCAAGAATGGTAAATGAGCATGAAGACTACTTGAACCAACACCATTTAGTGGTGGTACAGGTCCAGTGGAATTTTTGGATTTGCCATAATTTTTTGGCCATAGGGTATTTTCTAAAACGTTCCCTATTGTGATTGTTTGATGAAATTAGTAACGGTGTGGTGTAAGAAAATGTAAAGTAACTACGAGTAAGAAATTTTAAGGGTACTCACCTGCATGACGCAGTACGCGACCTTGTACAAAGCTGCTTAGTTTAGCAACTAATGGTGCAATCAACCACTGAGCATTCGCTACCCATCCGTAGCTACCATAATCTCCCAAAGCATTGCCATTCATACCATCTACATCAGAGTTCATATTGTCCTTATTACCATCTATTCCATTTACGGCTAAACCGATGCCAGCAACGGACCCAATAGACTGACTGCTGGGTACGTTGAAACTACTCGGAGGAGTTTTCGCTATTTCCTGATTTTGCTGTTGAGTCTTCTTGCCAGATCGTGGACTTTTCCCAGGTGCTGGCGAAGGGGCAGTAGAATTTGGAATGGCAAACTCTTGACCATCTTCATGTCCAAGATGAAACACCTCCAATGCTGCTCGTGCTACAATATCTAGCCAAGCCTGATACTCCACAGGACTGGAATTCAGCTGTTTGTTTTGTAAAGTTAGTGCTAACCAAGCTTCTCTTATATTCCATTGATTTAAGCCTTCTAATATTCTAGGAATATGAGTACGAGCATCTAAGTTTTCTTCAGGCACTGGAAGCTCAGGGTAGCAAATCATGTACAACAGCCTTTGGCCTTGTTTGGCTGATACAATAGGATCTAGCAGCATTTCTTGATTACATAAATCATCGGGATTCTGAAGGCAACGTTGACGGACCCAAAGTTCACCACACATTTGATGAAGGGCGCTAAAGGCAAAACTTGCAAGTGTGCGGGGTTCGCCTCTACAAGAGAACATACAACATGAAAATTAATTTAATTAATTAAGTGGCTTAGCATATCAGATTTAATGCCTACATAATATATTTCAGTTTAACCTTATAGCATCTGATGTGCTATTTCGTTCTGAAGGCACATCTGAAGTTCCTAAAATGTGGCTTATACTTAGTTCTCCTGCCGAGATTCCAGGAAGAGTTCGCTGATCACGCCGTCTTTCGCCAGTACCTGCAGCATCCGCAAGTAGTAACATAGCTTTCAAAGCTGCTAAAACTGCACCTAGTGTGACACTACTGTGAGTGGCAGACAGCAATCTTCTGTCACAACATTTCCCCAGTACCTGCAGCATCCGCAAGTAGTAACATAGCTTTCAAAGCTGCTAAAACTGCACCTAGTGTGACACTACTGTGAGTGGCAGACAGCAATCTTCTGTCACAACTGAGACGTAGAACACTTGGGTTACCAACTGTGGTGACACAATCTTGGGTCTTAAATAGACTAAGTAACAAATGGCAAGTTAATCTGGCTCCTGCTTCTGTATCTGGATCATTTGGACCCCTTCCTGAATTAACAAATTAATAGAATGGTGTTTACTTCCGTTCTAGCGAAACACATTAATGGTTTTCGGGTAATTGTAGAATCAGGATCCTAGAATGGATAGTTAGTTACCTTCATTCCATGCTTTCAGTAAAGAAGGGACAGCTTGCATTACGAAGTCTTGCAAAGAAAAACACTGACGAGCAACTAGCAATGCTGTCAAAGTGGCTAAGCTGGAATGGATACTGAGATGCTTTATGTCAACTTCACGTAGTATGTCGGCATATGACACAACATGTCTAGATGGACTACAAAGCGTCTGCAATACACCTAACCATTCAGACGCAAGAGGCGGACAAGCAGCTGTCATATCGGCACAAAGAGAAGCCAAATCGTTCAGACGCTCAGCGTCTGCTTCGTTACATATACTAAGAATTGCATTACAAACAAAACTGTATCTACATCCGGGATTATCCAGCAACTGCCGTAAAATTGAATTGTCAACCTGTTGCAAAATAATCAAGAATCCATGAATAATGAATATTAATGACATACATAAATGACAGATCAGGATTGGAAAAATAATTACTACTTACCTTCCGCCTAGGATTGTCAAGACATTGGGTCATAAACGCATTATTCCACTCATGAGACGATTCGGCGGGTTGAACAGGGCTGCACAGAGATTGCCTCAATTTGGAAGCAGTCGGTGTCAAATAATCTGTCAAATTCTTTGACCTTAGAAAACCACAGCAAGCTTGTAACTCCGTTAAGTACGCTAAAGTACACCGTTCAGCTGAGGTACACTCTACATTAGAGCTTAATCTTCGCATCAGTCTTGTTAAATTATCCCATCCTCCGTTGGTTGATTCCGTGTCAACTGTTTAAACATCGCAAAATGAACACAAGTCTGCACGATCAAATATATTAAAAGTGATCAATTTCATGCTTTGCTTACGTAGGAGTGAACAATGGTAACGTCTTAATACAGCAACTAGCTGTAGTTGAACGGATGTAGTATACATTGCAGCAATAGGGCTGATACGAGAACTCAACTGTGTTTCTATATCCGGTAACTCACGCAGCATGTTTATGCTTAACTCTATCAGTCCGGTAATATGCAATGATGCTTCCATCAGTTCGGTGAGATATGCAATGTGCTCAACTGTAGGAAGATAATTTCCTCTTCCTGTAATAAAACAAAAGTAAAGTATGTGATAAAAAGGCGTACCAGGGAAAATTATAGTCAAGATTATTAGTTGTTGACAAACCAGTTGCAAACGCAGCAAGCATTTCTAATGCAGTTTGTCCAGCGGCTGAAGTCACTGCATGTTGATCAAAGTAAGGTAACGCAGCAAATCTTGTTTGTAGTTGCTCAAAGTTAATCTCATTTTTTGACTGTTTCTTGACTCGACTTCCATCAGAGACATCATAACAAAACTTTTTGCTAAATAACTTTCCCAGTTCTTTGGAGACTTTCTTTACCATATGCCTAGCTTCATCTCTGGCTCGTCCACACCCATACAATAAAATATGTCTTTGGTTTATTTCATGCTGGAAATTATCATCTTGAGGCAGTGGAAAATGAGTTACAAAAAGGCGGTGGCGAGACTGCTTAGTTAGTTCAGAGTTGAAGGTAGACGAGCTATTAGTGCTATTGCTACCAACGACTCCGCTCTTTATTGCACTCATTGAGCTGTCTGTCACCATCGGAGTAGTCGTTGCTTGTTGATGAGTATTTGGTGTAACCGACCCAAACCCTGTGACTCCACCAACAACGGTATCATCTTTCGGCGAATCAACCTAGTGTACAAACATAGATTAGCAATGCTATAAAATGTGTCATGCAAAATAAAATCCCATATTCCTTCGTCGTACCTGGTCCATACTATTCTGCTGTTCTTGCGTGATGCGCTGCAAAATCATGTCCAAATCATCGTCAATATTACGATCGTCGTAATCAGTCTGTCTGTGCGTTTCAGGCAATCTGGGAAGTGGTGGAAACAATGGACCTCTTTCGTCAACTAAATCGTGATGAGGCGTTGTTCCAGGTGTCACAGACGAGACTGACGCAGGCGTGTTAGGACCTGCTTGTGATGCTGGGCCTGGAGTGGCGACACTATTTATTGGTTGAACAGACGTAGGTGGCATACTACTAGCACTACTTAAGGACTGGGGAACGGTTGACAAATCCCCACGAGCGACAAGAGCGCACAAGTATGCGTCATGGGAAAATACATCGTGACGTATCAAGGCTCCGAAAAGATTTACAAGCGACGAAAATGTCGTTTTACTTCTAATAGAAGACTCGTCTGCAAAAGATACGGGAAATTTCAATTTTATATTTTATTGATTAAACCAATATTCTTATATGACAAAATATAACTTACCTAGAACTGGTGCGTCAGCATCTAAGAATTTATATAGTAAATTGTGATAAATAGGAAGTGAGTATCCAAATTCGGAGTCTTCTGAGTCAGCCCCATTTCCACCATTGTTACTGCCATTGCTCCCAATATTAGTATCACAATTTCCACCTTCACTTTCGTTTCCATTCATGGGAGTATCTTCTCCAGGAGTACCTTCGCTTCCATTTTTGGACCCATCAGCATTATCAAATAGATTTATCTGGCCTTCAAGAATAGGTGGCTCGCCGTCATTTGTTGTTGTTGTTTCCGTTTGTCTTTGTTCCAACAATCTAGCGACGGCTAAAGCTCTATGTTCCCCCGTTCTCTGTGAGCACACAGCCCATTGACAAAGCAGAATTACTACCGGAGCATCTGCTTCTACCGGGTTGTCTTTGTTGGGAGGATTTGGAAAGATTTTGGAATACAATGTTTCAAGCGAACTTCCTGCTTCCACCTTGTCAAAGCTATGACGATCCAAAGCATCTAAAACTGATAATACTTTTTGTAAAGTTGTTCCAGCAGATGATTGTTGCCATTCCTCACAACTCCATTTTGACTCTACAGCTCTACTTCGTGCAATTATATGGTTTTCCGCTTCTCGTAGTTGTGCCCGTATTATATGATTATTGGACCGGGGCGGCATTGGAAGAATGCTTGGCTGAATCGGAAGAATATCTAATGCAGAACCACCTGGAACAGAATTACGGCCACCTTCGTTGTTTAAGGCAGTTAAGTTGGCATTGTATACCAATGAGGTAGGGCACTCAAGCGATATAACTTGAATTACAGACGATAAGCCAAATACTGTGGATCTATGAGTAGGACATTGGAGTCTTTCCGTGACACCAACAGGAGGACTTGGTGGACATCCACCGAGAGGAGAAAGAAGGTTGAAATCCTGATCAGTAAACATTGCACTTAATTTCTTTGCTGCCGATGTTGCTATCCGTCGCGAAAGGAGTTCAGATTGAGCTATGTCGGGTAGATACGATAGTAGAAGCGGTGTCAGCGTTTTCCATGCGTGATCATCGATAGACTTTGTCTTATCACAAACATCTATGATCCACACAAGCCATTCGTAACGATCCAACAGTCCTTCCTAAAAACAACGTAAAATTAAACAAAAAAAATTAAAATTCCCTGAATCTTTTTTTGGAACATCAAACTATGTGGTGTGTGTGTGCATTTTACCTCATACAAAAACTTTGCCAACTCTATGCAATAACTCCACTGTTTTAATATTCCACTACCATCCTCACAGCTCCCGGTAGGTGATGTCGGTTGATTGGGATTCTGTCCCAGAACTGTATTTGCTGTTCCATTCATTGTACTTGTGTTAGGTGTGCCAGGCGGTTGATTAAGTGAGGTACTTCCAGGAACTGATGGCGGGTTTTGATGCATTGATGATGTAAGTCCAGGTCCCAAGGTTGTTCCTGGAACAGGAAGGCTCCCTGGACCCACAGGTTGAACAGCGTTTATTGACGTAATGAGACCAGCTCCACTGCCACCGTTGTACCACTCCGTTAATCTCATAAATATGTCTTTACAGCACCTCTGAAGGGATATAGTCCACTCTTGTGAAGGATCAGGCATTTGTCGCTTTTTTGTTTTAGCTTCAGACATTGCAGAATTATACGACGCCGTCATTTTCAAAAACCATGCTGCTCTAACCATTGGAACTTGATGTTCAGACAATGTCAGGAAGATTTCTTCCCTTTTATTGAAAATAGGAACTTTCTTGGCTATTGCTGCTAATTGCTTTCCGCCCGCTAAATCATTCATCCACACTTCAAGCGTGGATTTCATTCGTGGAGTTACATGCCAAAAATGGTCCTTTGTATTTACTTGTAGTCTTTTCTTCCCGGTGTCTGGTAAAGAGGCGTTCTCACTCTTTTTTGAATTTACTCCATTTATGAATGCACCCAACTGTAAAACCAGAAACGTACTTAAGTACTCCTGCTTCCTTATATTGTATATAAATGATAAACAAATACAAGAGTATGTAAATGCAAAGTAATGCATTGGCTAACCTTATTAGCACTTATGTTAGCATTTTTAGCTGATCCAAATTCGTCAGATAGTTGAGGAGTATGTGAGAAGCCTTGCTTGACATTTACCGCAGTCAGCTCATCCTATTTCAAAAATTAGATTAGAGATCATGGGTGATGAGCGTCTATAATTTTGTTATGTCATGAAATTTATTAATTTCTCAGCAATACATATGTTTGTACATACCTCTCGTTGTTTCGGATCCTGAGGATACACATCCGGAGGTCCTAATCTTGGCCTTTTTAAGGGCCGTTTCTCCCACGAGTAAATCATCATGTCCACTACCAACACGGATGCTTTTACTAAACAGAAATGCATTTAAATTATTTAAAACTCCAAAGTCCAACATCCAACCCAAACCAATCAACCTTCAATCTCTAATCTTAAATCATAAAAGCTTACCTCAAGCACCACCACACCCAGAGAAAATTTTAATGCCTAGAAACTTGAAGTAACAAATCAGACCAAGTATATTGCACATCCATTCAAGAAGTGTTAAAAATCGGAGAGAGATCAATATTGAATATATTGTAAGTGTGAGTGCTGCTTCTATATAAAAATTAAATCTGCCAACACATCATCCTCCCCACACCCAGCAAACACACAACTACTACCACATAGTTAATCATAATATTGCATCTGTTGGAACACTTTTTTTTAATCAAATACAAATTTCACTCTGGCTGGTCTTTCAAGTCACTAGTCACTTTACTGTTTACCCTAAAATACACATCAATATTAAATTATTCCATACACTTCACAAGGCAGCTGATGACTGGAACGAAACACTCAAATTTGTAAACAGCTTTTTGGACCAAAACATCAGCTGGAAATGTTGCACATTAGTAGAAACCTTAATTACATAAACAAAATGAGCCCAACATACATACAACTCATCATAACCATCTATTTCATACAAATATTTATATTTATAATTTATGTTAGTGCTACGTTATCCTGGAACTAATCACCTATATAGTTCTGTACAAATTTGTTGTGAAACGGGTAAAATATCACGGCTAATTTGTTTTGTCCCATAAATTATTATACACAAACATTAGATAACGTATTAGATATGATATTATACTTATGAGAGATTTCCGATCAACTGTATGTTTTTTTTCTCTCCGCTGCATCAAGTTTTCGACGTGTTGTGTGTTCAGTTCTATTTTGTGTGATTTGAGATGTGTGTGATGTGATGTATATAGCATATTAGGGCTCTTTTTTAAGCGTTTGGGGTTTTCTATATAGAAAGTTGAATCAAGCTGGGGCTGCTGCTGACGGGTCTCATCCTATTCCTTTACCTTTTTCTATGTGCTTCAGCTCAACAACAGTTTTTGGGTGCATGAAAAAAGCGTCTCCTCTCAGTCA
Source organism: Orchesella villosa (assembly GCA_036850725.1). Taxonomy (NCBI): domain Eukaryota; kingdom Metazoa; phylum Arthropoda; class Collembola; order Entomobryomorpha; family Orchesellidae; genus Orchesella; species Orchesella villosa. Next base: position 12,668 of record JAANSM010001816.1, read on the forward strand.
AACTCATCTCGCTTTCCCTGGTCATGTCTTATGCTCAAAAAGGATCGGATGGAGTAGTGAATAGTAAATGTAACTGAGTTCCCATCAGAATCAGGATGGGACATACATGGTATATAGAACTTTCACAGGTCATACTTACACCTTTTTCATTTACCTTGATTACTTCTAGCAGGGAATATCTGGGGTTAATGGATTACCTTTTTCTATGTGCTTCAGCTCAACAACAGTTTTTGGGTGCATGAAAAAAGCGTCTCCTCTCAGTCAAACTCATCTCGCTTTCCCTGGTCATGTCTTATGCTCTAAAAGGATCGGATGGAGTAGTGAATAGTAAATGTAACTGAGTTCCCATCAGAATCAGGATGGGACATACATAAATGGTATATAGAACTTTCACAGGTCATACTTACACCTTCTTCATTTACCTTGATTACTTCTAGCAGGGAATATCTGGGGTTAATGATATAGCTATTGGTGAGGTTTAGTGTAAATTTTGTAACTTGATAAGAATGCAAAAATGGTTTATTGAGAGAAAGCAAATCGTAGAATAATTAGGGATTACAAATGCCGAAATGTATTTGCATTCAATGATGATGCGAATTGGAGAATCATGCCTGTATAAAATTGGGAATTGGAATGATAACATTTTATGATTTTGACATCTTGACTTAAATACATACAACGAAACAAAAATAGTCTTAAATATTTGCTATTTAATGTCATTTAAGTATTTAGAGTAGCATCAGTAATGGGGAAGGAACTTTATGAGAATAACTTTCTCTAATTTGTGAGTTACCTGTGACTCTGAGTCACCACGTATGTACAGTTGTTTCAATGCATTGGTTAGGTTAGAGTTGATGCCTCGCTAGTTCCAATGTGGAGCTGTCAAAAGTAACCCGTAAGCTGCCAACGGTATGTAGGTATACATTATGCATCACATGGATTGAACAATGTCTAGTGTTAGCGTGTAAAATACAATGTATTGAAGTATTACGTATTGGCGTGTGGATGATAGTTGGATGTGGATGCTCAACAATAAGAATGAAAACAGTATTGAAGCTGCATTTTGTAGTGTATTGTATTGTATACCATTCATTCGTGATTTTTATCCCTATATGTTCATAAGCAGGTTCTTCTGAAACTCTTCTTTTAGATAGGGAGTGGATTAGATACAAAAAATAATGATATAAAGAGAAGAACGAGGGATGCTTACTATTACATTGCCTACATGCATGCTTAAATAAGTATGAGTAGGTATATGATTACGCGTATTTATAAAATGAAACGTGTGGCATAAATACATTTTAGTAGTATATAAAACAAACATATTCCCATGATACTGAGACCATATTGTGTTTGTACGCATAGTATTCCTTAATGTTGAATAATATATGCATTTTTTTACAGAACGCTTTGAAGGCGGATGAAATGAGACAATGTTGAAATGCATGAGACAATAGACAATGCGTACAGATATCGTGAACATAATGAATGATGTTAAAAGTTGCTTTAAAGTTTCAGGTTTTATTTAATGCATCAAGGTCTTTGGAACAGTTTAAATGTGTGATATATCAAAAATGAAACGTGCAGTTGATGAACATCTTCTACAAGTATGCACTATGTAAATAATTCTTTCGTATTGAACTCCTCCAAATCCCTAAAGTTTAAATGAGATTTAGTTTGATCAGTATCGATTGAAGAGCTTATTATGCAATTATCTATCTATCTATGTATTACAATCTTTCCATTTCGCACTGCTAAAAGCTAAAGCTAAGTCTAACTTCTAAGTAGACGATGGAATGGGATGTATTTTGTAGGAGTGATGTAACTGACAACTGAAGGCGAAGCTTGCGAATGTGAACTACCCATCACAATCACAGATATATTGCAACTAAAAACTAATTTCCAGACCACAATAGTTTTTAGTTTAATCTTGTAAAAAATCAAAATCTAGTAGAACTCATCGATCAACTATTGCTCATGTTTTTTGTGATGCTTCCAGTTTTTTGCATAGTAAAGGATGCAACTTGTGACTTTGTGACTATAAACTCCTTGAAAGATTGAAACTTACACCCGACACGGAATTCAAAACTAACGGATAGTAAATGTGTTTTGATGTTCTATTGGTAAGGCTAAAGGTGAAGTTAAAATAAACGGATTATATGCACCAAAAAGTAAGAAACACCGAAAGACTCCATACGTATGGAGCAGTAAGCATACTGCTGTGTTAACTGTAAGTATAGTGAAGATATATTATTTGTATTGCATTTAGAACGAACTGTTTTACAAAATTATCGGTTCACAATCGCTTAAAGTCATTACATTACAACCGAAATTAGGTTAACAAGAGGATCAGTATCAGCCTTAACTTTAATTTACGCTTTCAGTAAGCTTGCATGAACTAAAAAAGAAAGGTAAAAATTTCTATGCATTCAGATCGGACGAAATACTGCTTTCCCCACGCTCGTTACTGTTTTCAGTATTGGTAAGTGTATGGCTTGGGCTTGGATTTTCAGGTACAACTTTGACTTCTAATGCCCCTGTAGAACACTGACTACTGATTGCATTATTATCACTGCTGGAAGGCTGCTGACTGAACTGGGACTGAGATTCTGCATGAGGATACTCATTATCACTATCTGGAATATTATTTGACTCAATGGTAACTGCAACAAGTACTGGTTGAATACCAGTACTCAAATCACTTGAACTATCATTTTCTAGTTTGGATGCCTGATGAGCTTTCACTTTCTTCTTGATTTTTCTACCAACGCTTTCCATTCTTGCACACAAATGGTCTACAGAGTCCTTTAAATCTGGTTGATCACCATTTGGTGAAGTTACACCAACTTCTGTAGATGTATTGATTGAAGACTCATGAGAACAAAGTTGGGGGTTCCCGGAAGTATTTACAGCTTCTGTTGTACTAGATTGACCATTGTTAGAAGGAGTTGTAGATGGTGGTATAAATCGATGTATTCCAGATAATACAGGTTGCTGGTTATGAACTTGAACCTAAACCCATAAAAGTTTTAAACATTTAGACGTCACAGTCATCACAGTAAATTAATCTCACAATGAAAAAATATGCATACTCTTTGTGAAGTCAAGTCCGGTTGGCGAGAAATCCTTGATTCACTTTCTCTTCTAGATGACTCCCTTCGTAGTAATGGGGTTCTTTCATCATCACTACTGGAATCCGACTCCCTATTTTCATCCGGGAAGACAATTTTGCGCTTGCAATTAGGACATTTTCTTCGTTGTTTCAACAGCCACGGGTCAATGCAAGCTTGATGAAATACTGTAACAACATAAGGACTTTCTTATTACGTGTGTAGGGATAGAAATAAACGAACTCATTTATTTGTTACACTGTTGTACCATGAGAGCAGGGCAAAATTCGAACACGATCTTGCACAATAAAGCTTTCCAGACATATGGAACAAATGTCTTGAAGCATATCAGTATTCCATTGTTGAATAGGAATTTTCTTTAGTTGGGATGCAGGAAGTCTCCTCCTACGATCTCTCCTTACTTGCTGAATTCTTGAAACTATTGACTCCCGGATCTAAAAAAAACCAGATTCACAGTTTACAATCGAGTCCATTGTATTTTATGCTTTAAGAGCCAAGCCAAAATCAGCACTTACCCAAAGTAAAATAAGTACCAATAACTGAACAAGAACATAACTAAGTCCTATTGTAAAAAACACTGCTCCTATAGCTAAAATCCCGACGATAAAATAAGTAAACCAACCACTCATTGAACTAGAATCCTCAAAGCTCAGGTAGTAGCTGTGTGCAATTTGAATGAGATCATTGTTAGCATCCAAAACATGAAATTAAGTTTTACACTTTTACTTCATTGCTTCATCACAAGCTAAAACTTACTCATCGTTAGTAAAATTCCTTCTCAAAACGTTCCAATCTTCAGGATCTATCGTGCAGGCGTAGACTCCAACGTCAGTCCATCCGTAATCAAATACAGTGGTGGCTGTTAAAGCAGATAACGGGGATAATGGTTCAGTGTCAATTTCGAACGCGGAGGGGTCTTGAAGGAGTAGTGCTGTATATCCTGCTCTGATTGCATGCTCTGCTTTTGTACGCAATGAGCAGTCATTCTCTGGAGACCATGAGACTAGCAAAATCCAGCCAAAGCTTTCATTAACAACAGATTCCAGTGTAGTATTATTCTCAGGATTCTTTGCTAAAGTTCCTGTTGCATTGATAGGCATCGGAGGAGCAGGTACGACAGGAGTGCAAGCATTAAGTGGCATAGATAAGATTA
>JAANSM010001817.1:0-16948 GCA_036850725.1 Orchesella villosa
TAAAGTTACTAATCGAATCGAGGTGAGCGTTAGGTACACAAAGCACATAATGATGTTCCAATTCCAAACTCCCAGTACATTTTTAGTGATTACTTTTTTTGCCGCAGTAATAAATACATAGTAATAAATTTCCGGGCTAATAATGATTTTCTCTATATATTTTTTTGGTGTTGTGGTTGTGTCAACTCCACAAAAAGTTGTGACGTAAAACGTGTTTCCCTTAAAGAATTCTTGTGCTTCTTATAGTTTTTTGTTAGTTGGTTTCATGGAAAAATGTCATTATGCCATGCCACCCTATGCCAAATACACTTTAATCTGTTTCCCCCCACAGTTAGTGACTTGGCTTCTCTCTCGGGTGAAATTATTGACGTTCCGATGATTGATTTGCAATAATATATTATGAAATTTTCTTATCGAGCTTGGAAGTAAATAAACGAAACAATTTTATGTCTTCATCTACTTAATATACTCCGTTTTTCTAGGGAATTATAGAGTACCTCTACCTCAGTTATACTTACGTGTGTGCTAATAATGAGGTTTTTTGTGGTTTAGTTAGGACTTTTCGTATTTTTTCGTATTTTCAGCTTGTTAATTTATATAAGGGGAAACTGGAGTATTTGTTGAGTATTTTTTATTAGTGCTAAAAAATAATAAAAAGTTACTTTCCTCTCCTTTCTTGTCGTTGATATCTAGCAACTTCAGTAATTGAAGAGAGAAAAGCGAAGGAAAGAGCTGTATTTTTTGTACATTAATATTAGAGCTGTAAAAATATTTACATTGTATTGTACTCTCAAAACCCACTCACTATAATTTGCCGTATTATTCCGGCTTCTTTAATTGAAGGAGAGAAAGGTGATGATGTCAATAAGGAACGGTTTCATTTGTGTAAATGCTTGTGAAGTAGTGTGTGTGTGTGTTTTCACACAAAGAGTATTTTGACTGGAAGTATCGTATCTTTACCAAGAAAAAGAAGGGAAAAGGGAGAAAGTATTTTTTNGTATCTTTACCAAGAAAAAGAAGGGAAAAGGGAGAAAGTATTTTTTTGTCGTTTCAAATTTCTCCGGCAGTTGTCGTCATCGTCTCTACCAAGCGGCTAGCGGTCGGTCGGTTGGTGGTAGAGAAAAAAGTAGGGATAGTGTTCCGCTCGCTTCTTTTTTACTTCCCTTCTTCAGTTTCCCTTCAGACTAGCAAATGCTGTGCTCTCCGCTCCCGTTGTAAACAGGAGCACATGGAGAATACTCGAGAAAATGATGTGATATGTTGGTATATTCCATGCCTTTTTTCTCTACAACTCATACATACTTCCTGGTTTAACAATGAATGGTTTAGTTAGTTCCTCTCCAATCCAAATGGTCATCTTCTCTCATCTCAGCTCGTTTCTTCTGCTCCCTCAATTTTTTCTTTATCTTCAAAGGAAAATTTTTCTTATAAACCAAGTTAAAATTACATTTCGAGGTGATGAACCAACCAATGTGAATCTCTCTTGTGCTCTCTTATTATAGAAGATTTTTTAAAGCTTGAGCTTCACACATTTTACCATTGGATTACCCCAGTAATTTCCGGTTAGAACTCTTTTGTCCGACATTTATTTGCTTGGACTCGTTGAGTCTTAAAAAAAGAGAAGGCTCTCTCCTTTTATTCTGGAGTGTAGAGAGAATATGGCTCTACGCGTTTCCTCGTCTCCTTCAAATAATAATAATGTTCAACTTGGCTCATTTTTATCCATCTTAAATTGCAACTTTTTTTCTCTCGAGGGATGGGATATATATCTAAGATAGGATATAAAAATATATACGTTCCAAATACAAGGGACTTTTGCTCAAAAGATCACAAGTCATTTTTATAAGGAGATAGAAAAAGGAAGTCAACAAGAGAGTCTCGTTCTCTCGTTACTTTAGCTTCGCTCCATGTAATAATAATATAAGGGATTTTTCACAAGAGGAAAAGGATGAGTGAGCTTAAATCGATTCCAGCATAAAAATAATTACCTACACCTTCTGCTAATAAATCTGCCAGTTACAAAAAGCTCCTTGTCTTAAAAAGGAACAAAAAGGAGCAAGAAAAAGAGGAGAAAAACAAAACGTTAAACGTATAGATATTACTTTCAGCTTTGAGCTTCATGTTTTTAAGTGGACGGTTTTTGTCTTGAGGGTATATTAACACACAAGGAAAACCCGTGTAGGTTTATATATCAATGTAGATTTCTATCATGTTTTTAACACTTTTGTACATACAACTGCATTACATATTATGTGTACATCCTACCCATTTAGCACCTGCTTTCTTACATTTCCCGTGTACAAAAAAATTAGGAGATATAGAGAACGATTCTGATGGTGCGCCGCCGCGTTTTGTTCATGTTGCAAACATGTTATTAGAAATGAGCTTACGGGATTTTAGAGCATGCTTGCTGTTATGCTGTTGATTGTGATTACTTTTTAAAGAAAACAATACATTTTTATCCTTTTTTAAGAAAAGGATATGTTTTCAACAAGGAAAAATATTGGACATCTGTGTGGATTGTGGATAGGATTGGAGAATGTGTTCCGTTATATTAATGGCGATTTATTGTTCATTTTCATGTTTTATAAATCATCTCATCATCATCATCATGATTCTGTGGTGTAGCTAGAAATTTTTGTTGCATTTTACATGAGGGTCATTTAACCAGAACTGTAAATTAAGGGCAAAAAGCTATACGCGTAGATATATATACGCTCCTGGTCCAGAGCCAGATTTCTGAGAGGAGATACATACATTATTAATACGATCTGATCTGATTTCTCAACCAAGTGGTTTGGTTTTACGTTGATTTTCTTTATAGCATCTCTCAATTTTCTTTGAGTTTGAGCTGAATTAATGTTATTGTCTTGTCGATTGTCGATATATTGATGATGATCATGATGATTATAATGTGATGGTGATAATGTGATGAAATGATTGAAAGCCCAAAAAAATATTAGTTGGTTGGAACATTCGAGAGATTCATTTCGCTAGCTCAAAATAACAGTTCGCGTAGATATGACAGAGAAGCGAGAGCAAATGCAAATTTAGGATGGAAAATTTCTTTGTTATGAATGCGCTCTCAATCTCAATAACGTAAATAGAGATGGATATGCGTATGGATGTTTATTATTCATCATATTGAATCCAATTACACACATAAAAAAGGTTATTCATCATCAGCATCACTCACTCAGTTTGGGGAAAATGCTGATTTAAATAACAAATTAGTATGAGTTGGAATTGAGAATTTTATTTTGTGAGATGGTGTATGTTTGTGTGTATATTTTGAAAACTAAAAGGGAACAAATGCGCATTTAATTCAATCATAGACAAAAGTTTTAACGATAAAAAATTACGAAACTTTTAAAAACATTCATATTTTCGAAGGTTTTGCTACTCACTCGAAAATATGTAAAACTTATACGGCTTTAGTGTTTACACAGTACCTTATTATATTTTATGAGAAGAAAAGATGATAGAATAGTTTGGGATAAGCACGCTCGGTATTACAGAAATTCATATTTGATCAAATCTTTTGAGAGTTCACAAGAAAAATTAGGTGTCAACCTGGTTGACCGAAGCCTATTTTCAATTGTAAATCATGTCCCGAAACTGAATCATCTTAAACTTTTTATATACATACGTGACTTGATTCATATATTCTCCAATGAAATCATAACTATCTAAAACATTGAAACTTGATACGCAGTTTCCAAATAATTTCACAACTAAAAATTAAAAAAAAAACTAAACTAAAATGATATTCCATTCTTCTCTCAGTTTAGAGCTAGAGTGCACATCTGAAATAATTTCGAAAGTTATTCTTGGAATGGTAAGGAGCCAGAAAATGAGCTGTATAATGAAGACCAGTCGTATATTATTCATTTTCTCTAGAGTAATACAGCACTCTAGAGCAGCAATCCAACATCCAACCTCCAAAGCAAGATTATAAATACAAAGAAAGATTGAGAGATAAGAGCAGATACAAGTTCCATAGAAAAACATATAGTGTGACAGTCATAAATAGTTATGAACAAAAGGCGAGGAAGGTCGGTCCCTCAAAAGTCAATGTAATTTTCATATACGAAAATTTGTGTCTTATGCTTATTATAATGAACCTGCGTATACACTTATTATTCAAAAGGACACGAAAAACGAATATTGTTATATTATTCAAAACAGTTTCCATCTTCATCCGGTCACTTTTATCCTTAAAATTTGGGCTTGTATCAGTAAGTAGTTTACACTTTACACCAAAATAATTACTAAAAGTACCTGTGTGTTTAACGACGCGTTTTTGAGAGATTTCGCTACGTTCTTTTGTCCTCTATTCTAAAACTCTGCCGGCATTTTTATATTACCATCAGACTGTGTAGAGACCAACTTTTCTTTTGTTTCCTGGAGAAGGAAGCAGCATATTTGGCTACACATTTTAAAATTTTAAATATTTTTTTTATGATACAAACCCTGATAACATTTCCTTTTCACTCTGTCTCTATCTCAAGGCACAATAAACCCAAATGAATTGACTTATATATCCTCTAGAGCTCTCAGAAATCGTGAGCTTTAAGCAGATATACATGGTTTTAATTGCTGAGCAAGGCGAGCCTCTTTTTCTATTGTCAAACAGCAGGAAAATGCTAAGGGTAAAGTAGAATCTTTCTCGCTCTCTCTCTCCTAATTATAAAATTTGAGCTTAAGATATATTTTTCTTCATTTCAACTTGTTCCCCTTCATTCTAATCCTCATCTTGTTCTCTTTAAGGGGTCATGGTTTAAGACAGAAGGGACAGCTTTACGATTGAGTCCCGTCTTATTTAGAATTTTAAACTTTTAAAATGCTCAAGGAAAAACGGTTTGAGGCAAGCATCAACATCAACATCCACTTGAGAAATTAAGCTTAAAGACAGCCTCAGCAGACCTGCTGTCTTTTGTTACCCAATCCAAAATCCAAATCTAAATCCAAGCTAAAGCCAAAGCCAAAAGCAAGGTGTGTATAGAGCATATACGAAACGAAATGAAGTTAATAATGAAGAGCAAAGCTTAAATTTCCATTCTTTTACTGGATTTTTCTTTGTAATAATAAGCAATAATTTAGGTCGAGCTTTCAAACTCGAACTTGTATTGTAAATTGTGATGCACAAACAATTTCTAGAAGAAGAAGAAGAAAAAGTATCCTTTTATACTTATTCCCAAAAATTATAAAAGCTTTCATAATATATGGAAAAGTATATAGCACTATATATGCTTTTTGTTTTCCTTATATATTATTGTCATTTAAGCTGGTTGACAAGCCGCTTCAAGTTAGTGTTGTTGAGCTGAGCTCACAGCTCGCCTTTTCGCTTCACTTTTACAACTGGGAAATCGGTCCCCACAACAGCCAATTAAAGACGGACGCACATTCCTTCTTATCCTCTAAGAGTGAAGGTTAACAACTAAGGTTAACTCTCAAAGAGAGAGAGACCAGAAAGAGACGAGGAAAAACAAGGAACGAAACTGTGTGTAAATGAAAAGAAATGGGTTGGTAATTGAAAAGTATGTACCTGTGTGTGCTTTTTGTGTTTAGATACGAGATGATAAAATATCATATCCATACATCGCTACAGTTTTTATGCTGCTTGTTTGGTTGCCACAGACTGTTTGGGTTGTCGTTAGATTTTTGTGGATTTGGATATTAAAGGTTGACTTGAGAAATCTGTCATTTTGTCTTTGTCGTTTTGGATTTTGGATCTCTGATCCTTCTTCCTTCTCAGTTGAAATATGAAATATTCTTCGATTTCTTACGCTTCACCTCAAGCCATCATCATTTTTATTATGATGCTTTATGCTCTCATAATATTCATGTGCTAAGGCTGCAAAAGGGACAGAAAAAAAGATTTGCCTCTGCTCCGACATTGAAAATCAAGGTAGATATTATATATATTATGATGATGATCATAACAGTTTTTGATTGTTCCTCATCATCCTCATCATCAGCTTGAGAAGTGTAGAAGATATACAATAATAAAGCTTTGGAATTTTGGTTATATTCAATATATTCTCTCTTCAGTTTTTGTCGTTGACCCTCTAAGTCTTAAGTATATTGTAAATTGTAATGGTTGCTCATCATGTATGTGATTGTGATTACCTGAAAATCTTGTCTTTGTTCAGTTGGCCGTGTTCCGTGTGTTATGTTGGAAAAGGAGCGTATTTTTCTTTCTTTATTTTGAAAAGCAAAAGCCTTCCCAAATTCCAGAGAGCTCTCGTCCGTTGATGTTGATTTGAGTTACAAATACTTATAACTTATAAGCTTTCTGTTAATTTTCCCCTTCGTTCTCTGTCTCTAAGCCAATTCCGTTTATGTAAGAGTATGACACAAAAAAGGTGAGTGACAAGACGGTCCCTTGTTTGACAAATGCATGGGTCTTTAGTTCCATTGATGGATGGGCTGATACAGGTATAAATGTGGCGTTTTTGGGTATAACGTTATATTCCTCCTGTCCAAACCCTGAACAACAGCAACAGCATGAAATTTTGTGTGGTATATCGGTATGGTTCAGCCCCTATGGTATCCTTTGATGATTCTCATGATTTGTATTGATATTTAGTTGATGAGAAGACGAAAATGTTTGGACTTTTGGGGAGTGTAGCAAAGGTGAGCTAACTCCTCATGCATTCCCATTCCTATATATTCCTCCAGTGGAAAAATTTCTTCTTATATTATATAACCATTTGAACATTTCAATTAGAGATATTTATCATCAAACGTTGGTGATGTTGATGTCTTAAAATTTTGTTAGTTTTGGCTATGCTGTGTACTTTGGATTTGAAATTTGAAGAAGAAATTCTCTTATAGTAAAAAAAAATTGTGGAAGCAGCATTTAGAGAAGACAATAATTTTTTGAAAATGTACCCATTACATATTCTGGATATGAAATGAACATGTGTATTTCTTCATTTGGAATTCTTGAGTTGGTTTCTTGTCACTCCATGGGGTATTACCCCATCCAGTTCGTTCACTTGTGGTATGGACATTGTATATAGTCACTGGCAGTTTTTCATTTTTTTTTTCAAAAATTATTATATACACATAAAATACATGTAATATACCTTCTTTCTATCTCTATCTATCGCAACATTCCATTCCAGGTAATAAAACATTTTGTTAATTCATTTAACATTTTTGGTGGCTCGTTGTGTTTTCTCTTGCTTCTGCTGTTAGAGCCTTATAGCCTACCTTTTAGATTGTGAGTGGTAGTTGGTAGTTGGATCGTTGGATGAGTAGGTATTGAAATTACATGCATTTTTTATGTCCACATTATATCCAGCAGATATATCCACATAAATGTATACGTCGTATTAGGTTGTAGCACTCGTAATAGGTTGAAGGTAGAAAAAGTAAAGGGGAAAAGGTGTTTTTCATTATGGATATGAAGAAGGGTGACTTGTTAAAAATCAAATAATAATGTAGTCTATAGTACTATTGGCTATTACCCAAAAAAAATATCGATAATTTCTTCTCTTCTCTCTTCAACTCCAAACTTATTTCATAGTTGGCTAAATATCACATTGCTAAAATGATTATTATTCTTCCCCTCCCCCTTTATACCTCTTATCGGGCTATGCCCATAGCTCTAACTACTTCAACTTCAATCAAGCACTTTGACTTTTCACAACGCAATTTCAGAGAGAAAAACATTTAACTTTAATTTTCTCTCTCGTTCTCTCTCTCTCTCTCTCTCTCTCTCTCTAGCAAATCAATAATTTCCAGGTATAATTTTTCCCTTGACTGCTCAAACACAAACATTTTTTGAACATGGATAAAAATATAACGTAACCTAATGTAAAATAACGTGTGCAACAACTCCTCAGTCCTTCTCATATTTATTAATTTTTCATAAGTGAGTTTCAAAGCTCCAATTTCAATTGCCCCTTTAAATTTGAGATAACGTCCATAACCAACCGCAAGCATACAATTGACAATAACACATTGGAAAATTTTGTGTGTGTATATATTTTTTATTATTATTTTAGTTTGGTTCATCAATCCCCAATATTAATCAGTAAATGACGGGTACCCCATGATACCATGTTTGATAGGGTATATAGAATACTTAATAGCACAGAGCAGAACATAATAATAATGTATATAACATAGCATAGCAAAAGGTAAACAAACTGAGCAGCAGCAAAAAAAGAACAGAACATAACAGAAAACGAAATAAAAAAAGCAAGCCAAAAAAATTGTATGAAACAGTGAAAAGGAAGTGAGTTTTTCCTGAACATGATGATGCATTATACACATTTACATTGTGTTTTTCCAATATGTAAATAATAAACTACTTTTTCCAACCTTCCCTATATTGCTTCTGCACTCTTCAAACCAAAAATCCAATGTGCAGTGTATTGTATTAAAGGGAAAAGGTGTGGATGTTAATGGAGCTTATTGCATATATATGCATTAATATGTATTGCTTTTATAGCATAAAATCACACAAAAACAGATAGATATGCATTGGCTATGACGCTGCGCTCTATGAGAATGAGAATGAGAGAGAAGAAGAAGGGTAAAAAAATGTAGTTAAATAAATTAGTATTTACTCAAGCTTTCCAAAAAAAAGAGCGATTGGGATTGTATAATAAACTCAAACTAAAGTAATACACTACAGAAGTGTGGACAAAAAAAAGAGCGATTGGGATTGTATAATAAACTCAAACTAAAGTAATACGGGGCACACTACAGAAGTGTGGAAAGGTAAAGCACATAAATTTAGTTTGGTTTCGTCTATTAAATATATGTATGTGGCATTTATATGTAGGATCCTTGGTTTCGTTTGGTTTTGTAGTTGTAGTGGTCTATTGGCTGCTAATGTGAGGGGGACGTATTGGGAGGGGTGGTGGGGATGGCTCCATTCAACCTAATGGACTCTGTGGGTGTTGACATTCATCGATTTTTTTTCCTACTCCTGGCGTAAATTGCTCTATTTAGATAATAATAGCACGTCATTATCAATTCTACAGAGTTTTTATATGGAGGAATAGAGAGAGAGAGAGAGAGAAGGTATGCAGTAGAGATAGAAGAAGGAGAGAAGAGAGTCATCGTAATTCGTATTTGTAATATAGGATCGTGGAGTATCCTCTATGGTTGTGTTGCGAGGCGAGGGAGGTTGATGTTGATGTTGATGGTTGGTGAGGTGGAAGGTGTTGATATGCAGAACAGACATGAATCATGCATTCATCTATCTATCTATCAGTATCAGTGTTCTTTTCAATAGCTATAATGCAATGTTGATTGAAGACTGGTAGCTATACTGCTGGTGTGGAGAGAGAGAGAGGAAGAAGGGAGGCAGATGTGTTCAGTCATTGTCATTATCAAATCATCTTCATATATATACAACATCGTATCGGCATCTTCATTCAAATTGTAGTTCTTCCACTATGATATTTCCCTAATATTTGCTAATGATTACGGAGCAGCGAAGTTAATTTTGAGACTAACGACTTATTGCTCCAACCTCTCATACCTATCAATTAATATAATAATTAAAACTAGAAGTAAAAGTCAGACGGCGTTCAAGTTTGCAAAAAGACAACAACCCCCTAAAACGGAACCCGCTCTGGAAAAGGATGCGCATTGGCAATATTTTTTTTTGAAGAAAAAATTGCATTCTAGTTCACGGTTCACATATCCCTACACATCTTCTCTTCTCGTCTTTTGAATCTTCTCCATATCCCATATCAAATATTCTCCCATATACCAAAAAGTCTTTTGGAATAGTAAACTAAACCATATATTTCCTGACTCTTCTGATTCTGATACACACACACATTTTTGCCGACATGTTGTCTGCTCCTTCTCTCTTCTTCTTGTCTTGGCTGGCATGGCGTGTGTGTGTCTGTACATGTGCGAATGTATTTTTTTCCTCTCTCTTCTTATGTACATAATATAACATATCTGGAAAAACAGAATGTACTTTTTTTCCTACGTATGTATGACCTGTTTTTATGTTGTGTGTGTGATGTGATGCACATACATATGTATACGTCAAAAGTATACGATATAACCATCGATTTGGTCCTGGCAGCGAAAAAATGCATTTCAACTCTCTGTTGCTCAAGAACGACTTTGCTATTCTTATATCCTTCTGCCACTGCTACATTTTTTTCTGTTGCAGGAATATATAGTAGTAGCAAAAGAGCACACCAGTGAAAAAAGAGAAGGCTTTTGAACTTTTTTTTCAAGTTACAACCAAAAACGCATTCTCAACCATGTGAGTTTATATATAAATGCATGTAATACTATATAGTTTCATGGCGTTTCTTCTCTCTATATATATAACATTCTCATGTTTACATGTTACAAAATATGTGCTATTTTTTCCTTCCTATATTTCACGGACAACTCAAAATGGTGTACCCTCTGCTTGCTCCACACACAAAACACATAGGAAAAGAATCATTGAACTTGGAACTTGCTTCTCTCTCTCTTTCTCAAGTTCATACAATTTGCAGTTTTTTTCTGCACGTTATACATTCTTTTTTGGATCCCAATCCCGCAATCCATCCTTCTTCTTCTTGCATCATGCCATTCTATATATCATACTATGATATACTTTTCTTTATGGAAGTACTTTATAAGAAAAAAATGTTTTGGTAGTTGGTACGCACAAGGAAACGGATCATATATATGTTTATAGAAAAAGTGGAGAAAACATCAGGCAGTATTACATTGAGTGGAGGCAGGCACAAACAGGTGCACAGTGCACCACCATTCTTTTTCCTCGTCATGATGACGATGATGATGGTAAAATGATCATGTGTTTTCTTCTTTTTCCTAAGAGCATATATAAGCAGCAGGAGCTTTTAGCCCACACAATCATTTGTGAAAAAACCGTAAAAACTAATATGAATTTTGGTCATTTTCATACAACTTAATGAATCATTAAGAGCTCGTGGGAGGTAAAAAGTATATATATACAAATATACATATAAATTTTTTTCTGGGGGAAAGTGAGCTCCAAGGGCTAAATGTGTGAAATGAATGGTAATGGTGTTAAGGTGATGTGCATATTAATGAGCTGATATTCTCCAATGGAATTTGAATGGGAGGAAGAGAGGAATGGAAAGGAAATAAAAGCTTTATTACGTATGTACCCTCAACATTCACTCCATTACGTATTACGTTACGTTATACGTGTACATATATCCACATACGTGTAATATATTAATGTAACGAACGTACGCAGCACGCCAAAGCCAAAGCCAATCCAATCCAACTCGTTTTCTTGGGGTAGTTGCTGTTGACTGCTACTGGTATATATACAACAGGAGAGTGCGAGACTTCTCTGAGCCAAAGTAAGTAATGAAGTAAGTGAGTTGAGTTAAAGCAAAAGAAGCATTAAGGCAAACGAAGGGCTGCTTCGTTGGCGTGGCTTGAGAAAAGGAAAGAAGCTTGCCTAGCTTTCTTTTCCTTTTCCTCCTTCTTTTTTTGCTGTTGATGTTATGCAAGCTAAGTAGGTAAAAGAGAGAGAGAGGGAAAAAGGGGAAAAGCAAAGCAAGGAGAGAGACTTGACTACTTTTTTCGTAGATGAGTAGAGCCCATATACATTTATAAAGAATAAAGTTTAGTTGAGTGAGTGAGTAAAGACGAGAGAAGAGAAGAGGAGAGAGAGAGAGAGTGAGTGAGTGAGAAAGCTAAAGGAAAATTGTCTTTTTGCTGATAGCGCATGCTAAACTAACTTGTGCCGTCTATTAGTTCGCTCCACCCGATTGTGTCGCGATCGCAAATCGGAGCAACTTTTATCGCTGTCGTTTGTTCTTGCACCGATTCCGAGTGGCTATTTGCTTCGTTGACGTCGGTCCTTTTATAAATCAATAGTGAAAATGAAGGAATTTTCTCCCCGTGTCTCTACTTCTTGTATATATATGGTTTAAGTGTGCATGTTGTATTAGGGAATGAGATAAAGTAAAAAATAAGATGTGTGTGTGTGTATGAGTAAGTTAAGTGACTATGCCTATGTCTCTTATGTATATTAGTACATGAGTTGAGCTTTTGCATGATTTTTATGTGTCTCGTCTTATTTCTTTTCTTTTTTCCCCTTTTCTCCTTATTTCCTCCTACTCTTGCTTTGCTCCACTCCACACTCTTCATACCTTTCTCTCATTCACTCTGTTTTTCATATAGAAAGAAGAACCTGATGACTTTTTCCTACAAGTGCTCTCTCAAGTTGCTCCTACTCTTGTATAATGTAATAGGATCCAATTTTTTGTTAACATTATGCATATACATACATAAAAGAGTCGTGCCAACATTAAACATAATATTATCATTACCCCAAAAACGGCCTTTGACTCTCAACCTCCTCTCAAGAACAGGACTAGAGCACCTTTGCGTAGATTGGAGATTGGATGATGCTGCTTCTGCTGCGTCTCATAGTTCTTTTGCTTTCAAGAGAAAATCTGGTTTAAGTCCTTGATAGCTCTCTCTCTCTCTTCTTCTTCCCTTTTTCCTCCCTGCATAAATACACTTTATATATTTCTTGAGTCTTGAGTGAGATGATACAAAAGGGTCCGTCTCCTTGGAACGCTTCTTCCGCCTTTACTGGGAACGTTTGTAATGAGATATTCTCTCAACTCTCAGGATATGTGTTTACTCTTTTCCTGGTCCACCGCCAATATAGTGACACACATGACATTCTATATCTTATATGATCATGATCACATAACATCGTATGTATATATCCTATTATACCTTTTATACAACACATTCCAAAACACACTTCAATTTTTAAGAGGAAAAACATATTGCGTAGGAACTATTACGTAGGATTCCCATGTATTTCGGAAAATTATATGATACTGCTTTAAAATAATAATGCCATTGTACATTTTATTACAGACTCCCAATCTATACAACGTTTCGTCCTCATTTCAGCCTTGGAGCTGTTACTCGCTTTTCCTCATTGCCCCCACTCTTTTGTATCTCTCTCTATTATATATTATAAGTGTTATTTTGCCTATATCTGCATTTATTATTATTTTTTACTAAAGTTTCAAAATGAATGAATATACATAAAAGGGCATCTTGCATAAGTACAACTTTATATAAGTATATAGGTAGATAAATTTTCTCTTGTTTCTTTTCATTTCATGTTTTTAACTCAACCGTCTTATATTACACTTTTTTCTTTTATATAATAAAAGAACTCCCCAAGAAACTAAAAGGAAAGAAATGTACGTTATTATGCATATGTGTATATATTATTATTTCTCGTTACCCGTTCCAAGCCATTAGGGTACACTCTCTGGGTTCATGTGAATGTGATGTGAGATGTGTGTGTGTGTGTGTGAGTACGTATGTTACTCTCTTTTACTCGTCCTCTCTCCACACGTAGGAGGATGACTTGCCCGTTATTTCTTGTCAAAGACGTGAAAGGGAGAGAAAAAAATAAACGAAGGAGCGAGGGAAATGAATAGGGAGAAGATATGAAGTATTTTACAGTAAGGAGAAAAGACGACGGAGAAAAGGGAGAGAGAGAGAGAGAATGCCCGTATTGTATTAGTATCCTCCTTCATTTTATGTTCACTCCTTTTTTAACCCTTTTCTCCCTACCAAACCAAGAGTGTAGAAGAGTAGAGAGTGGAATACACACAAGGCTTCCTTTTGAAGCTAAGTAATATAATGTTAAGTGGAACTAGTAGTGTTCATTCCCTCATCTCCTTTTCTCCCATCTCGTCTGCATAACGAAGGAAGAAAAGCATCCTGAGAAGAAAATGTGCATAATGTCTTCTCTTCACTTTCCTCTCATCTCAACTCATATAGAGGAATAGGGTATATTCATGCATGCCTAGAGAAACTTATCTGAAATAAGGAAAAGCACTCTTTTCTTTCTCTCTCTCTCAAATAATGTAATATATACATGCATGTATTAAGAAATAAGAAGAGAGTAGAGTGGAAGATGGTGGAAATGGGAAGGAATCAAGGGAAAGTCATAAGTATAAAAAACATGCATATAAAATTATATATATACATAAACCCAAAGTATATAGCTATACTTCAAAGTATAAAGAGCACACACACACATTGTAATATTGTAATGTGTATCGAAAGGAGAGAGAGAGAGAGAGAAAGCGTTTGTATTTTTATACTCTCAAAACTCATCTCCAACACTCATTCCATTCCATCCCCACTTCCAACTTCCAACTTCGTCCGTGTAATGTTCTCTTGTAGGTATGGAGAGAGAGAGAGAAGCAGTGTGTGTGTGTGTATTATACTAGTTGTCTTTCCTATATGTAATGCTGCTGCTTCTTTTTTTATACTTTACATTAGAGGAGAGCAAGCTCACAAGCCCTTCTTTTTTCTCCGTCGCATCGTATTCATCGTGTACTTATTATGTATATTGAGTAAGCAGAAAAAATTGGAGAGAGAGAGAGAGACAGAAAGAGAGAAACTGGAAGTAAGTTCTGTAAAAAAGTAGGAATAATGTGTGTGTGCTTCTCTTACACTACTACTTACTCTTCTCCAGCAAGAGCAAAGCAAAAGCTGAAGGCTTTTTCTGCTTCACTCTCTTCGCTCTCTCCTTCCTCACTCGTTTCGTTCCCTTCTTCTCTTTCTTTTGCTCACTTCTCTCATTATCCCAACCAGTCAGTGAGGATTGAGGAGCAGTCAAGAACAGTGCTCTTTTTATGCAGTGTGTGTGACTCTCTCTCCTCTTCTCTTTCTTCCACATTATAACATCATTTTTTGGAGAGAAAAATAAATAAACTTTTTTTACTTCATCTTCAACTCTTCGGCGTTGAAATTAAAAAGTCTCCATGTTTTGAAAACGGGAGACATAACAAACGAAAAAGAAATCAACATAAAGCTCTTTCAAATAACTACTTCGCGACGCGCGACAAAAACTAATCTGCCACAAAAATCAACCTAATGTTCCTATTCAATTGCTCTTCGGAAAGCTTTCATCTCGAGCTCATGTCTTAGTGACAGCGCAAGAGTGAAAACTTCCAGCAACTTATAGTTCCTCTACATTCCATCCAATAAATAATTTTAAATATTATATAGATACTTATAATATACTTAATACATTACGATACTTAATTACAATACTACAATACTAATTAAACTACTTATCAACTAGCTAAAAAAATATTCTAAAACTACATAAGTCACTTGATTGTTAGGCACATAAAGAAAGTTTATATAAATACATATATATATTTACGAGAATAAAAATATATCAGTAATCTTTAGAGTTTTTGAGTCTTTAGTCAAAAAATTTTATAAAAGTAAAACTACATTAACTTAAATATCAAAAAAAAATATACGTACAAAGAAAGTTCCATTTTACTGTATATGCTTTCCAATCAACAAACAACTTAATAGAAAATCACTTTTATATATTATTGTCGTCATCATTATACATTATAAATTCAGTTGTGAGAATCATCTGCATACTTAAGTGGTGTTGTTGTCGTTGTCTCATCATCTTCATCAGGATCAGAATTATATATATAGTTGTCGTCATCTCTCTCTAAAAAAAACTTGAGTTTTCAAGTGGGTGAATAGAGAGATTTTCCACCCTGATTTACTTTTCCATACTGTCTTCGGCTGTCAAACAAAAAAAAAGTGAGTGTTTGCGTGCGTGCTTCTCCTGTCTCGGTGAAACTTTTTGAAGGTACATTCAATTTCATTGAGTTCCTATCAAACTTTTTCCTCATCACGTATAAAATTATCTCATTGGTGGTTGGTTGAATGAGATTGAGATCAATATTATCAACACGGACGGATATATATATCCAGAATGTGGATGTGAGTGCACGCTTGAATGTTGTATAGAGATAGACCCTATCTGTGTCTCTGAACGAAACGAAACGAAACGAAACCACAAAATTAAGCATACTCATTAATGAAAAACAGTAAGTGAGAGCTAGAGCGGAGGAGTGTATATATATATTGGTAAACACAGTGTGCGTGTTTCTGGCTGGTTGGCTTTGTAAACTCTCTAAGCTTCATGGTGGGATTGGAGGGAGACTGGAGGGAATAGTATATGTTTTTTGTGGGCTCGCTCCAACCACCGCACAGCTCACACTCATCCCGCAGTTGCTCTCTTCTCACTGTGGGTGTGCTCGAATTAATTACTCTCCACTCATTAACCATCTTGTGCATCTGCTCAGAAGCTTACCAAACTCGGAAGAGGATGGATGACTAGAGATCTGCCTCTGCTCTTGGGGTTCATGATGCTGAAGACAGTTTTCACTAGTGTGTATACTTAATATATACAAATACTAAATAACTCTATATGGTTGAGTGAGTGAGATAAAAAAAAGTTAAAGAAAAAAAATAAGCTTAAGTCTTGTTCATATTGTTTATTGTGGGCTTCCGTGTTAGCTTTAGCTAAAGCTAAAAAGCTATCTGTGTGTGCATTACTAGCGAGTGTACGATAGAAATCTACTGTTACGTTGTGTTATGCAATGTACTTGCATGCAATTTTTTGTGTCTTTCCTATATATCCGTTTACCTGCAATATAAATGGATTTTGTTGTGCGTGTACTTTTTTCTATGTTATTATATGCATGATGCATCCTTATTTTTTCAGTCTTGAGTACCTTATTCCTAGTTTTTGTGCAAGTGACTCTCTGTAAATTTGGTGAACTTGACACGGAAAAGCAAAGTCATTCACTTTATGTATAAATGTGAATTTTGTGAAAAGTTATAATTTCATATTCATTTTCGCATTTTGTCCCCAGTATCGTCTATATATCTTCTTGCATTTTTATTACTCATTCAAATCTGACGTGTTACTCATTTATCTTCTCAAATTCCCATCATAGTCATCAACATCCTAAATATTTTTTGTTGTAAGCGGTTTTGAGGAAAACCTAATTGTGTTATATTATGTTGTACTTCAAACTTCAAGGGAATACATTAAGAGTAGAAAATGGGGGAATTTCAGCCACAATTACAT
>JAANSM010001818.1:0-16945 GCA_036850725.1 Orchesella villosa
TGGACTCTTTTTCTAGTCGCTGATAGATATATATGAATGTGCACGCATGTAATCTACCTTAATATCTCGTCTCTGGTCGCGTCTACTGCTTTTACTGCTGAGCACTGTGAGCGAGTAGTAGCCGTTGAATTGATGTGCTGGCTTAGCGATCAAAGATTACGTCAAATTATGAAATCATCAGTCGTTTTTTTCAAGATCAAGGTTTACAAACCACCCAAGATTTGTTGCGTTATGTGATGTAATATCAGTCGTAGTTTTGTTCACAGAAAAGCCGTCGCGGAGAAGATAAGCCATAAAATGCATTTTATCGTTAGTAGGCGGCATCTTGTCCTTTGCTTTTGATTCGATATAAAAGTTAATGCCCGCATAAAAGTAAAGGGTTATTATTGTAATATGCATAATGTATTCGATCGACGTGACCAGTAGCAAGTTAGAAAAGAATGATAATATTCAAAGTGTCAACTCTGTCACTTCTCGTTTGCATAATAGGCATCTCTCTCTCTTTTCCTCTGTCTATCTTAGAAGCGGTGCAGTGTTGAATGTTCTCGTCTGGATTCAAAACAGTGAAATAACATAATGTTTAACATAACGAGCGTCATTTGACAAAGTGCATTGCACCAACGGTGTTGGAAATCCTTTCAGCTTGCTTTACGTATTAATATGATGGGAACGGGAATTAGAAAATATTTTTGATCACACAGGTTTACTTACGTTTACGTTACATTTTATTATATTTATTGTCTGAATTACCAGGAAAGAATGTACGTGAGGGTGCACACTTGGAGGAGATCAAGAGTTTAATTTGAATAGGATTTTGAACTTTATGACGGCAAGTAAAAATATATCTCTCATTAAAATACCACACGACATAAACAAGGGATGGATCATGGATCGGATGGATGGAGTGTAGTAAAATGGAGTGGAGGATACATTTAGTCCATAGTCCATTTTCCTTTGGGTTGGAGTTGGCACATGTGTCATTCTGTAAATCTGTACCCAACGAAAAGAATGCATGTAAAAACATTGTGTATGAAAAATTAGGTTGTTGCTTTTTAATTTTCAAAGTTTTTATGCAGTAAGTGCATGTATAAAATTTACGGCAAATCAACAACAGTATAATAGTCAATAGTTGAAATAATCTAATAAATAGTAACAGTTTTACTACAACGTCGAAATTGGATTAAGCATTGCTTAATTTAGTTTGTTTAATTAAAGGTTGATTTTACGTATTGTATAAAGTATAAAGATGTAGTGAAAAATATAATGTGAAAACTGAAATGATAGCAATTTACTTTATTTAATGTAGATAGAACATAATTTTATTTAAAAATCACCTAATATTTCTGCTACATACACAGTAATTTGTACTGAATGTTGGCAATAAGTGTCTCTGCAACAAGGTACACAAAATGTCACCTCTAAAATCTACCTGGGTCATCCTTGAAGGTTAAATCTGTGTGTTGGGCTTGTTTTCCCAATTTGTTTATTTAACTAAGTAGCCTTCGGAAGTCGTTAGTTTTTGAGGAGGATTACAAAAGGAATATACTTGACTAGAAGAGAGGATGGAAATAATCATAAGCAGATTTATTGTCTTTGTCGCAATGCATAATATCCTCTTGTTCCATTCCATCTTGATCCTCTTTTAACAGAGAGAGCTCGCAAGTTGAACCTGAAACTTGAATGTTTTCCCCTTGGATTATTGTTATATGCCTTGTTCCAAGTTCCAATTGATATTTGCAGGTTGATGTTGATATTGCAGCGATTGTACCGACGAACATCTTAAGAAAATGTGATCTTATAATGCATTCTTTTATATTCCTCTCGCTCGCCTTCTCCGACCTACTCTTGTGAGTATGTATAAGTACTTATGGCGTCGTTCGCTCTCTGCTCCATTTCCAGTTTTTAACATTTCGTATGTTTTGCTCGGCAACTCTGACGCTTTTCCTTTGTGTAAAGAAATTCAACAAGTGCTCATCTTTTTTTCAAAATAATAAGATTGAGATCTCTCTCTGCTCTCAATTCAAGCAGTTTTGCGTCTCAAGATCTCTAACTGAATATGTTGCATTCGGAATGTATTGTTCCATTGGAATTGGGAGACGATTGTTGCAAGAATATGCCAGAGCTACCGTGTGCACCTTCCACTTGTTGACGTATAGAAATAAGACTTCTCCTCAAAACAACATAACAAATTCAAGGCTGTTTATAAACCAATAATATTTTGAGATTCTGATTGATGGATTCGAATTTTGAGCAGAATTTTACTTGCCTGTCTGCTATTTGCAAATGAACGTGATGTTTTGCACGATGACTGTTGCTACATTTGTAACTGTGTCATTTGATCAATGATTTAGCATAGCTACTAAACAATCTTGTAAAACAATTACATCCACCTACGCGTTCGTTGAATAATTTGGAAAGTTACAGATTTGATTTCATACTTAAGTTGTTTACCTACCCATTATTTGAAATTTATTTCTTTTGAAGGGAAATTTATGATGTCGTAAACGTACGTTTTCCTCTTGAGTATAATATTGTCAACATTTTTAAAGACAGTTGTATATAGTTATAAATTCATGTATCAACGGTGTGTGAAGTTTATCCATGTTTCGTTACGTATCGTATTTTGATGAGACAATCATGATCATCGCATCGTTATAGGTGTCTGTGTGTACTGTGTACCTGTAGTAGTACCTGTACCTACCTCACTTTTACTTTCTTTCGTGCTTTAAATTTTAAAACCCAAAAGCAATTATCTCATAGTTTTTAAAAACCTCTCCGCTGAAGTTTTCTACATGCTAATTTTGCTCAATTTGAAGATTAAATTTCAAATTTATTTAAATCAAAGCCACTCTTGTACCGTATATGGAATGGAATTATGTACCTTGTGCCTTGTGCATACACCACGAATAGTTGAGAAGAAAAGGATGTTTGAGGAATGGAAAAGACACTGACCCTTTCCACCATACCAATCAGATTAAAAGAATTGCAATTTCCAATGATTGAAATGAATTGCTTATTTCCAGTGTACATTTTATTGCCCATCTGTGTTCTAAGATGGCCATCTGATGCCATGATTGACGTGCTTAACATAAATAAGCGACTAGCCCGTTATAGGTATACGTCTGGAATTTCCCAGAAGCTTTGGTTAAACCTTTGTTCCACTCCTCTTATAAGCCTTTCAATTTCAATACATACATCATCTAACAAATTGACTAGCTTATCTCCATCCACCAAGAATGTATGAGAATAGCTCTTATAAAATGGAATTAAATGTATCAAATCGAATTCCCCAGAGGACAAGTAGACATTTTGGTACCAAAAGGATTCAACCTAAGTTTGGATAACAACTAACAAGGATAAATTGAAAGGAGAAGATTAAATTCTGCTTCTACAAATTCCCTTTCTTGTAAATATATTGCAGTGAAGACCGAAGGCTATTTATCCATCAGATTGTGATTGAGTATCCTTTTAAAATCCGAATCTGACAACAACTTGCGGCATTATTTTCACTATCCTACATTATTGATTTCAACAAGTGTACACCAACAAGACAAGGACAAGGCAATATATATGATGATGGAATTCACGTTACGAAACGTTACGTACCCTTTTCCTCCTTATTCAATCCTTATCCTACATTCCTGAAGCAACATTTGCTTTTTTAGCTTTCATTCAACCGAGACGACAATTTGATTCCATTATTATTTGCATTCGATTCAGTATAATGGGAAGCGAAGAGAAACCTTATCCTACATTCCTGAAGCAACATTTGCTTTTTTAGCTTTCATTCAACCGAGACGACAATTTGATTCCATTATTATTTGCATTCGATTCAGTATAATGGGAAGCGGAGAGAATGCCCTAGCTCAATAAGAATATGAGTACCTTTTGGAAAAAATCATTCACGCAAGTTTAACATTTTTTACCTCTTTTCTTCCACTGGGATTGACCTGATGTGATGCTGTGGAATTGTTGATAGTGGAGATGGAGAGCCAAGCAAGTTCATTTCCAAACCATGTTTTCCATTCACCATTTTCCCCTTCATTGTTAAACATTTCGTCGTATCGTTATACTACTTCTTTGGCAATGTACTGTGGTAAAACGTGTAATGAAATGTTCACCTTGTCGTCAATCAACTCAACTTGATGATGTGATGGGGTTACGTTATATAGAAGGGACCCTGTTGCCCTCTGCTTCCTTTTTCTTTATATAAAACATTTTTCCTCTCCTTTCTTAGCCTTTTAACTCTCGTCCCATTTTATTGAATTGGTTTTTATTTACAAGGGAGTCTGCCTACTTTTAGGACAAAAGGGGACATACCAATACCAACTAGGATAGTTGATAGTGCACTAGAGAGTGAAGGGCTACTTATACTACTTGGTTTTGCCTTTGCTTGAGAAGACTGAGAACTGAGAGAGCTTTAACATTTAACAATCAACGAACATATTTGATATTTGGCAAAAGTAGGCTCATCTCATCTTGCCTTCCACACTACAAATCCAACCTCCAAGATGAAAATAATATGGACAATTGACAATGGCTTAGTAATATTCAGTATTCCATTCTTTAAAAATCTAGCTATGCAGCAGAGAGCAGAACCAGCTTAGAATTTCAAATATATCAACAATAGTTTTTTTTGATTGTGTAGAAAATGCAAGGAGATTTTTTATTTTTTAGCTTTTGTCAACTCTGGCGTGTAAAAATAGGAGAATATTGTGTCTCAATGTTGGTTCCTTGATGATGACTTGATCCTTTATAAAATTATTTTTGTTGGAGAATTCAGAAGTTGTTTGTGGTCTTCCTATTTTTACTCTTGGGGGTTAGCTGGTTAGCAAGTTCTTAATTTGCTTGTTGCTAAATGTACAAATTCATAAATGAAATATATATATATGCTGCGGAAAAGGTTGAAAATCCGCTTTCTGAAACAATTTTTCCTAGTCAGTTTGGAAGTCAACGCTGATTTGAACTCAGTTGCCGTGAAGAACGGAGGAAAAATCAACGTGCTCCAGAAAAGCGTGTCAATGAAATTTTATAGATAAACTACCTTCGGTTAGCTACCTCCACCGACTGATATGAATCACTATTTCGACAGGGCTCCTTCTTCCTGTAAATATAACAAGAATTTCTGGGGATTGGATTCGAGAATTCTCTATTTTGAGTCATAACATAAGTGTCAACAAATTATGAAACATTAAAGAAAGCATATATACCGGTTTTGAAATCAAAGTGAAATCGAGCATAGAAATTTCTAGAATGAGATCTCTCGCATTTTCACTAATTATGTATATGTCTCGCCTTCATTATTTTGTCATTCGTTTTTTATGGTAGATTTATTGTTGTAATTTTGTTTAGTTTTACAGTTTTACCCCTTTACCACGAC
This sequence comes from Orchesella villosa, assembly GCA_036850725.1. Classification (NCBI taxonomy): domain Eukaryota; kingdom Metazoa; phylum Arthropoda; class Collembola; order Entomobryomorpha; family Orchesellidae; genus Orchesella; species Orchesella villosa. The sequence continues at coordinate 5,381 of JAANSM010001818.1, forward strand.
GTCACCAGGTCATCGAATTCGAAAGCATCAAATATAAAAGAAAAGCTGGACCGAGTGTTTGCAGTTTGCAGACAAGCTGATTAAAATTGCAAATCTGTACTTGAATAAAATATTTGACCATTGACCATATTTTCCATTGCCACAAACAAAATACGAAATCATTCGTCGGTAAATCCCCTAGCTTTGAAATTTTTGTTACTTGTTTTTAACTTTTGTCTAACTACCTAGCATAAAGCAAAAAATTGCTCTGACGTATTTTATTCGTAGTAAAAGGATTTTCTGGCTATTGAACTGGCCAAATTTTATCTAAGAAAAGCTACGTAGCTAGCTGGTCAATAATACCCATTTGGTTCAGAAAGTACGTCATCCTCAAATACCCGAAGATTACAAAAGAGCTGGACTGGACGGAGAAGGAAAACGAAGTCAGCAACTGAGTTGGATTGCGAAATCCCGGTGTCCCCAGAACACCACAGTTGTTCAGTAAAAGAAAACACTCCTCGCAAATAAACACCTGAGACGCAGTTACCTAAACACTTTTTCCTTTGAAATCGTAGACAAATGCATGAAATATAAAGGTATAGGATGAAATTAATTCTTTTTATATGTAAGAAATCTTCCAAAATCCAGCGCGTCAAAAATCTGAACACTAGGATCATTTTCTAAGGAAATATGGAGGTCAGATTTGTAAGTGATTGTCCGATAACGCTTAACAAAACACCTGGTGGACAGTACATACATAGATATTAGGTGTGCTATATATGTTGGTGGTTTCTTTTATGCTTAAATGAAGCAGGGATTTCCCGATAGCGTTCAACTTTATGGACAAAAAACACCCAAGAAAAATTGTACACATCTGTCAAAATTTTGATTCGCACTTCTTGTCAATGTCCGTTAGAGAGTTCGATAACACATGTTGTATACATTTACCTACACGTACGTATCATAATACCGAAGGAATTCTTGAAAAGTCTATCGTTAACTATTATTCTGGAGCATCACCTTAGATCTTTTTTGTATGCTTTTATTGACTATAAAGCCGCGCCTAATGTTTAGCCAGGTGGCACGTGCGCTTTAAAGTCCTTTTGTTGCAGTTTACATTCAATCATTAACAATTGGATTGTTTGAAGACATTGCGTGTTCAAACATTGGTATCACACTTGAATAAACTGTTTTCCTAAATGTAGCTGACAATACATTATTCACATTTATACAAGAAAGATTCATCTGAGATTCCAGGACATATATATAGTATGCATGCAGCATTTGTTTACCTTATCAACTATTTACATGCAACTATCATTGGAGGTACATGAAATCTTCCTGTTAATACATTTAATTTTACTCCGTAATTCTTTATATTAACGTTCTCATCATGCATCATAGCATGAATCACTTCTAAAGCAGATGTGTGTTGAATTGAAAAATGGTGTATCTGACTTACTTTAGAGAATCTTTTAAAAGTACTCTGTCTTTTTGGATCCTTATTTGCACAGAGTATTCAAGTCTTGTGGACAGGAAATAATAGGCCCATGAAGTAAGAACTATATATGATACGCATATACCAGCTATAAGCATTCTTATAAGAACTATGCACGTTAGCAAATACATTTAAGATATCAATGGCACGCGTCACTAAAAGGAATGTACAATTTTGTCACATACAAATGTATATATACTTATTGTAGACATACCTATACACTCAAAATGTACGTGTTCCTGAATTTGTGAGGTGTGAAGAAAAATGAGTCAACTCAAGCTAAGAAACATCTGCTACTCATTACAAATAAAATACATCAAAACTCTTCTTGCACAACAAGGCCAATGATCATTATACAACACTACATTTCAATGCACGTTTGTCCCTTGTCCAAACAAGGGAAAAATCGGAAGTACGTACATAGGACAAAAATGAAGGTGGTGGACCTCCTCCCATTTTCTTTCTCTTCTTCATTCATCTGCCATATATTATTCTCTTCTCTACTTGTTCCCTTTAAAACTATTCATATTAAGTTTAAAATCTTCACCATCTAGTGCAACAGGCAAGGAAAATAAGAAAAATTGAATTGAGCAGAGTGCAAAAGGAGCCCTGAAAAGGACACGAGTCATGAAGTCTGGTGGAACGACCAAAAACAAGTTTGTCGGTTGACTAATAAACATCAGTCAGTTTTTGGACCCGGAAGCTTGTGTATGAACATTTAACATTACATCTTTTGTTTGGAGGTGCTCAAGCTTAATGAGTAGGACAACATGTAAACATTCAAATTAGAGAAGCAGGCGCAAACGCTTCCCTATTATTACTCACTCAAGCCCAAAATGAAAAATAAGTCGACTCAAGTTACTCCACTTTCCACTTTAAAAATGTAGCAGTTACTAACGAAAGGACAACAGCAGAAGCATGCACACATTTCCAAGAATGAGATAAACAACATAACACCATAAGTTACTTAATAATCATTAAANACTAACGAAAGGACAACAGCAGAAGCATGCACACATTTCCAAGAATGAGATAAACAACATAACACCATAAGTTACTTAATAATCATTAAAAGCTTGTTTCTCCCTTGTAAAACAGTGTGAAGCAAAAGTAAGCACCAACGTGATCATGATGATTATACAATGCCTGCTGTTTAAATAGCTTTCCAGTCGATTTTTATTACTTCTTCTCATTACATTTAACATCATATTTCTCCTCTCCAGTTTTAGTCATGGTTCACGCTGACACCCATGCATGACGATTGTTTTAGAGAGGTACGAGACGAGGACGAGGTACTCTGCTGAAGATCATCATGATCAATATGACCATCTCATTTCACCTTATTTTCTTGCTTGACTCATTCCACATTTTTTGAGCTAGGAATTTTATGGACATCATCTGTGTCATATGAACATACTTTGGGTAACCCTGCTGATGAGCTGCTAATAAATAGACGTGAAAGACTCAACCGAAAAAATTGGAATGGATGGATGGAATGGTTGAAGCATGCCCTCGTGCTCAGCCTTATGTAATTTAATGTAATGTAATGTTATGTGTGTTGTAAAATTGTATAGTATATACTATACTGCAGCAGTTTTGAAGTACATGATGATGAGGAGCTAAAGGTTAAGGTTAAAAGCTGCAGCAGGTAAGTTAAGTGCTTAACATTATGAGTTTTGTAACGTAATATCATGTGTTTAAGTGGTGGTGATGATGATGAATCTAAAAAGGGGCAAAGAAAATGAACTGGTTCTTCGGTTTGCTGTGTATAAGCTCTCCTATTGCTCTTATATATATACGTACTTATGATGATGTAACGAGAATTTGAAGGTGCATAAATGTATTGTAAAATATGTAGCATTGGGTCATTCAATTTGGTGCCGTACCGAATCTTTAACAACCAAACGAAACCAAGTAGTGCTCGGTGCTCCCATGTGTACATTTTCCCTTCATGGAAGAAAGCAGTAAATTAGAATCATCCAGAATGCCAACCAACTCATCTAACGTCCAACCTCCTTGTTTTGTTTCTTGCTTAACAACTGCTCCTGTGCTCATCTGCGAAAACAAGCAACCCGTACAGCTAGCTAGACTTATGAGCTATGAGTTGGGCCTGGAGGCAAGTGGGCCAGGCAGTGCTTCATCATCATAATCATCATCAAGTATGGTACACGCTGGGTTTTTGGCTCGCTCTCCTTTTATTACAGGGTATTGGATGCACATGCATCATTACAGCTAAATTACAAACCGACACCTTCAATTTCATAACTCACAATTTTTAAGAAGGAGCAGGAGGACCCTATTGTTTTTTCTGTCGGCTTGTTCTTTCTGTTCAGGTATAGATCAAGTTGCTTCATCCAGCTTACATTATTACCTGGTGAAGGAAAAGGCGTTATAAATGGATTTTATGAGAATGCTCCCATATGCTTTCTCACCTTGATCGTCCTCATCTTGTAATATACCATATTTACCACCTAGTCATCCAATTATTGTGCGTATGGATGGGCTCATCAAATTTCTCAAATGTATATATTTTACCTTAAATCAGCAGCAGCAGCGTAGATTGTAGAGTGAGCGTAGCGCACCTTGTCTCCCATCTCATTCCTTAAATTGCTTAGGCTTAAACCCTTTTCTCCGTCGTAAAACGCAAGTTGTAAGTGAATTATGGGAAACTGAGCCTATTGCCCTGCTGTATGCTGGAAGCACTCATTCAAGAAAGTGGTGAGGTAAAGTAAAGGGTTGTATTTTCATGGAAAAATATGGGCTTCACACTTCAAAATTGTGTTACGCTTTCCATATGCATGATTCATTGGTGAGATAAATCGACATGCGACAATTCATGAGATATTGTGATGTTGTGTCGAGATCGCACGCGCTTATTCCGTCCGGCAAAATATGAGATATATTTTGAGTATTTTGAAGTTGGTTAGGAATTTTATGTAAATGTAAAATAATATACACCATCGGCAGATCCAAAATTTGCTTTGTTAGTCAGTGTAGACTGCTTGTGCTAGAAAGAAATGTTTTCACTCTAAAAACGTCGTTTTCAGACTCACGGTGCATCCGCATCCCGAACAAGTGAGAACAAACAACTGAGTCACGATGCGATAACGTCCAAAAACGCTAACTGAAAAGGCAGAAGGAGGATTATTTATTGATACCAATAACTCATATTCGTTTCTACTTTTTGCTCACGATAAATCTGTTTTGGCTCGCTTTGTCGAATTATCAAAACTTGTTTGGATTCATGGTTCATCCATTCGAAGCTACTTTATATTTGCTTGGACAATGAATAGACAAAATGGATAGGTACGTTATCATTGTCACCCTCATCATCTTCTTCGTTCTGTTTGGAAAAGGTGATGTGATAATGGGAAATGTATACTTCCACTGCGCACTGGCTTTCAGAGGTGGATAATCATGATGGTGATGTGGTGCGGTTATGTAACACATTTTACTCTTTAAAATAGATATCTAGTATATAAATATGAGCATTTCCACTACCACCATCATCCTCACATTGTCGTGATCATAACAGAAGATGAAAGGTGGACTCCTCAGGGTCCTAAACTGCTACTGCTCATCATCACAATGATTTGAAGCTCAAGTAGAATCAGCTACGCACTTATGAAGCTTCTTTGATTCTCCCTCTTGGGATTATTATCACCTGTATACAAGCAAAGTCTGTATTGTATGATATGACAGGGTTTGAGCACCCACAATGACGTAGGAAGACGCAATATAAAAAGTAGCGATGTTTTCGTCACAAATGTTTTTTAAATTTATTGTGCCAAGATGAGTTGATGAAATTTCTGGAAGAAAGTTGATTTTATTATGTTGCAGTACGATGTATGAAGCAATACACACGTTCACCATAAGCCACTCTCTATTGCAATGCACTTTTTTCTACTTTGCTCCATTGACTATTTAAGTAACATACTATATATAAGTCTATAAGACTATATATAAGTAAACAAGAGTTTGAAAAATATGAATGAGCTTAGTCATTTTTCACAATACAATATTTTAAGCTTTTATTATTCAGAGAAAGAGAGATGCAATATTTTTTCATTCAATTGCTCATGTAATTGATGAATGGATCTTTAAGTTATATCAGATATCACATCACCATCACCAGTATCGATTTTTAGTGGAGCAGACGCTTCATTATTGTGGCTGGTGCCGCTTTGTCGTGCTTACGCAAAAAACGGCCATTTATCCTGACAAGTAAGAACATGAGCCATGAGCCAAGAGAATATCGAAGTAGAATGGAATAAAGAAAAGATGACGATAACAATTCATTACCACGCATTTAAAATGCTCCTATTTAAGTAGTGTAAAGTAGAATCTAGACATATATAAGCTTGAAGCAGCTGTATGCTACTGATATAGTCAACGTTTAAAGTATTGTTTTCTACTAAGTAGCCTAAGAGCATCCCAAAGATACAAAGTATTTGTAAAATAAATGCTGCAAACTTAATCCAACGCATGTCCAACCCAACATAACAGCAAGCAATAATATTGGATTACGTCTAAATGTACCTTTACATTTTCAATGAAACCCAACATAACAGCAAGCAATAATATTGGATTACGTCTAAATGTACCTTTACATTCTCAATGCACATTTTCATCTATATTTTTTTGCTTCTTGCTATACAACATACAAGATAGATGCAAGTGCCAAAGCGGATGGATATATTATGAGATGTGATCCTTTTGTTTACGTTGATTTCATTTGCTAGCCCATTCACCATGCATGCCACTCATTTGAGCGGCTGCCACTACTCGATGCACTTTTACGCAAGTTTTTACAGGTTAATAAATGTACAAGGTGATTGAGGAAAAAAGGGAGCAACGTTTCATAAGCTTATTAAAGCTGGTAGGGTGAATTGTTGTAAATGTATATAAATGCTTCAAAAAATATATTGATGTGTTCGTTCTGTTGTGTTATACTAGTTATCAGTGATCATCAGTGGTTTCACCTGGTCAACAAAATTAGGCATGGGCTCAGGCTCAGGCTCAAGCCTCCCTCCCTATATACTCCCTACTTTCTATCAATCATGGCCATTACGTTGCAAGTCTTTTTACTCTCCTGTCATTGATGATGCCACTGAACTGCACTGCATCACTTCACTGCATGCTGCAACCGATCAGCATAAAATGTATTCTTCTGATGTTCTGATGATGATGAAAGTGATGCACTATATCGTATGTATTGAATTGCAGGCGGATGCGTGTGCAATGCATGCAGTCGTCAGTCAGTAAGGAAATAAATAGCACAGAAAAAATAGATAAATGGAGAAGAATGGGTAACGGTAATGGGCGGCTATTGAATTAGATTGAATGAAAGTGAGGGTGCGAGCCAGAACCAGGTTGCTTTTGCTTATCTATCTTTTCTGAGCTTGAGCATGGTTTTATCATTGTGAGTGGGATTATACCGAAGGTGGGAGAGTGGGGCAATGTAATATGCTAATGCATTTTTAGGAGTTTGGAGTTTCACGAAGAAACTTGAGATGAATATTTTTTGTCCTAGCCGAAAAAATTTGGTTGCAAAAGAAGCACACACACATTAAATTATGCTTGCTCATTGATGAGCTGGAGGTTTGTATAGGCAGCGCAATTTGCACCCATGAAATCAAGTTTCCGGATCACCAGTATTCCTGTCATCGAATTCATGCTCAGTTCCGCTCTGTAATTAGAAGAGATGCTTGGTCTCAAAAGAAAAACAACAGGAAACCCATTGATTACTTGCTCATATTTTTATGTGCACTCTGCTTAATCATGTCTTTGTAATTTCATCACATTTTCCTTTGCTACCATTCAAAATAATAGCAGAATCGCGTAGCTCTCTCTCTCGCTCTTATCTCATCACAAATTCAATGCAATTATTTCATGGAACGAGGTATATCGCTTTAATATGTACGACGTACAACGTTCCAAGTATTCTGTATTTTGTAACGCACAAGTGGGGACTTTCTCGTATGGTAATTGCACTCCAACCCATTATAATTTTAAATACGCTTGAAAACTCCTCCAGATGTTCAATGATAGTAAATTTATATTCACTTATAGAAGCAGCCAAGACAAAGCAACAACTTGACAAATTCGATCGGTCGGATTATCTCCGAAGAATCGCAGAGCACACCACCTTTTCTTGAACACCGTCTTTATTGCAGTACGGCTAAACACTTGTGTGTGGCGATCAGAGATCGATACCCAGAGATTAGAAACATCTGCGCGTGCTGAATATCGATGGACATGTCGTAATATTTGTAATCATATTATAAATAGAATGATGAAACGCAGTTCAATATCACTAGAAATTTAGGTGATTGAAATCATCAACATTGACAGTTGAAGACTTGTTCGAACTGGACTTTACTTTCATTCATTGCCGAATGACGAGAGTTGCTGATTATTCTTTCTCCATTCACCATTATACATTTACCACGATAATTCTGCATATCCTACATATATCTTTCCTATCTTTAATGCGACCTACGTTATACACATTCTTTCAAAGCTAATGAAAATCATACATAGACTACAAAATCTTTCATTTTCTTGAATATTTTTATATGATTTATCATGGTCATGGTCCATTCGTATTTCGTATTCTCTTCTAGCTAGGTGTTACAGCCATGGGTCAAGTCATTATTATTTTTATTCAACATAACATTCTGCTTTATATTTGAAACTCAAACAGAAGTGTTGATAGTGATTACTGATATGATTTATAACCCTCACATCTGCATTTATTGACACCTTTTTGTTGTCATTTTTCCTTTATAAGAAATGTCTACAATGATTATGTCGACGTAATTCCTACCTACCTGACTACAAAAAAATGATATGATTTGATGATGACAGCTAGGAGCAGCCCACCTGGCTCATTTCCCTAAGGTTGTTACAATGATTATGTCGACGTAATTCCTACCTACCTGACTACAAAAAAATGATATGATTTGATGATGACAGCTAGGAGCAGCCCACCTGGCTCATTTCCCTAAAGGTTGTTCATTGCTGCAGGTCATTTTTATTGCTAACAAGAATGAATGAAAAGTGAAGTAAATATGACAATCACGTACACATTTCATAATCATACAGCTCATGAAGAAAAAAACTCATCATTAAATATTTTGATAAAGTAGGTGCAAACTAGATGCAATTGAAAATTGGGATTTAAAACTAATCTTTATATGATACCGATACCCAAGACAAACTACAGGAATATGCATTTAACAATCATTTTTGGAAGATGTGACCGTACCAACATCAATTTTAACCATCAATATAATTTTACAGGAGAATCAAATAAGCTCCAAAATATGGAGTAACGGTTAAAAACTGTACACATAAATGTTTGTCTCTGCTATCCAATTGTCAATCATTTATATTTTATCGGTCTCGTCTCTCCTGTTGAAAAAGTGCCGTAATAATAATAGATCACAGGGAGACAAAATAACTGTAAACCATCCATGTAGACAAACTCGATTTTTTAAAAGGCTGCTGCTGCTGCTATAGCCTAAAACACATTTCCTGGAGCGGCTTTTTTCCATTTTTCCTAGCTGAAGGCAACACTTTATACTTCAAACACAATTTGAATGGAAAGCGAAAGCCTGATAATGGGAAAGAGCGGAACCTAAAATTATGTAATGTTGACCAATATGATAGAAACTTACCTACATGAAATTGAAATGAAGTAAAATTGGTTCAGTTCGAGGAGACGGAACAACATTAGTTCCAGAAAGTAAAGGCGCACACTCATCATCAAATATTATACAAGGGAAACCACACCTCAGAAAAAAATAAGAGCAAAGTATAAAAACTTTCAAGGTTTTGTAAATAAAGAAAGAGTGTTATCCATTCAACCATATGCCATAATTTTGTATGAATTTATCTATCTCACACAATAGTTTGAGGTGCAGGTTTTTGGATTCTTGAATGAGATTTAAATGTTTTCTACCATGCATGCCACAGCCACGTCAGAGATCTAGATGTAACGTTATGCAAGCAAAAGATATTTTTTGTTTTCTTAAAAGATTCGGAAAACAGAAAGGAAAAATGTGTATGACCTGTTGACGTCTTACATAATAGACAACCTTGTTACCTTTTCCCCGTTGCCTTAAGGTCAACCATCAATATCACGTTCTTTACCTTCCTTGTTCAGTCTGCCAGAACAAATCATCACAATTTTTTATGATCTAGAAATGGGTGCTATGCTATATGCTTTCTGATCAAATATATTATATGCTTTATATTTGAGTTGAGTTTATGCCCATGACTGGCTGACTCAAACATTATTATCTTGTCTAAGTTGTGTCTGATGATGATGATGATGTAATGTAATGGATACCTGTGAATAGATAATGTGAATATCCGCCGCGTCCTGATCAAACACACATTCTGTTACGCACACACACACAAATTCGAGCATTACTGTCGCTCACTTTTCTTTCATTTTCCATCTTTTACCCAATTTTATTGTGGTTTACTTTTCAATCCTTTTTTCTCTCTGTGAATCTGTGATATTTTCTAAGTCATCCGGAAAAGAGTAAAAAAAATCAACCAATATATGCCGAAACCGAACCCTTTTAAACTTTTTAGGAAAGTGAAAGAAAGAAAGGAATCTTATACGTACTTAAATATACAAGTCTTCAGAAATCGGAACAAGAGTTTTTTATCTAAATCTTCTTCTCTTACTTTTTACCGACAAATAAATAGCCGCTTCTTTAAATAATGGAAAGAACTGTTCCCAAAATGGGTTCAAAAAATATAAACCACTTTTGTGTAAAAGGACATTTTCTTCAGTGAGTGAGTTTTTTATCACCGTTATTATTACATAACATAAAACCCCTTTCGATTTGGTTGTCTTGTTTGTGTATGTCTACATGTGTGCATCATCTATATGAACTTTTAAATGTACATGGAGATAATGATAATGTGGCCACGGTCATGATCACAATGGTCGCAGTCTTTGGAGGAAAAGACGGCTTCATTTTACTGACAAAACTGATGCTTAAGAAACTCAATCAGGCGAGACGGACGCGTAAGTAATGTAACCAGAGTCCCAATAAGTAACCGAGAGAATTGGTTCGGCTTGCCTTATTTACATGTTAAAAATGGAAGTAAATTGGATTGGGATAAAATCCAGAAAAGGGTGAAAAGGATTTTAAATGGGGAGAGATGAGCTTACAGAGGATAGCTGGAGATGAGGATGGGGATAATGGGATGAAAAACGTGATCTCGTAAAGTGGAACGGTAGATTTTTGCGATTGGAGAAATTTAAAGGGATTTTTGACTATTTCTAAGAATAAAACGAGAAGGAGAGAATAAAAGATGCTTCGTAAAGTGGATTTCAACGCATATCTGACGAAAATCTCTGTGGAGATCACTGACACATAAGAAGATATGCTTGCGGGTGACATAAACTCGCTCTGTGAATTACACTGAAATGAAACGGCAGGAAACTCATTTCCAAAAATTCAGCAAGTGTTTCGTATTCCAGGAATATAATCAAGTGCGCAGTCATATTGATTTTTCATTGCTTTTTATACATAGAAAGTGATCATTGACTTGACACCTGATAAAATCATGAATCGTTGTACACCTGTCTAATTCCACGTGACTGGGGGTTGTGCTATTGGATATCGGATGATGGCGAGAAATTCCAATCCGCAGGCAGTATCTAGTGCAAACCCTAAAGTTTTCGGAAAATGCAAATGGGCTGACCTGCAAAATCTTTTGTATTCAGATTATCGACATATCTTTTTTTAGAACTAACCGGCAATATTGTCTTGTTGGAAATGTAAAAAGCTTGTAAAACTTTAAAGCATAGTTGGATGGAATATGAAATGTTCAAGATTGATCTTGATGGAAGCACACATGTGCTAAAAAATTAATGAAAACAGTGCGATGACCAGACGAACTTTCTTGACTGTAGATTAGGGAATGAAAGTCTGTCTCCTGCGAATGTCAATGAAAATCTACCTAAACATTTTATCCAGTTTTGCATTATTCATAAACTTAGGTTGTAGGTATCCATCCTACTACTTACAAAGTCATCGATCCAGGAAGGTTATATAACG
>JAANSM010001819.1:0-16944 GCA_036850725.1 Orchesella villosa
TGTGAGTTTAGTTATGTCATTGCACTGCGTGGTCTCATTTTCTCCTGAGTCAGCTCCTTCTGGCGTGGCATGGGAAAAGAGGAGCTGGGTTGTTTGAAGGCTTCAAAACTGAGACATTGACGATGAGAGCTCCATCAAGGTTGAATATTGAAGATAAGTGGGTTAAAAGAAAGAAGTGTATCAAAACTTCAAAGCTTGTTGGGCATATTAGAAGCCAAGCTCTACATTTTTTCCTTCTTTTTGTGTGGTAAAAAGAAAGTAGAAAAGGAACTGATTGGTGCTTGAACATTTTGAACACGAGTGGGATTAGGGGAAAAACAAGGGAAAACATGTCCTTAAGGATTGTAGATAGGCTTCAGAATCAAAAGAAGAAGGGTTTGAAGTTCGTGCTGAGCCAAGAACCACATCAACATCATCATCATTATCAACCTCTTCGGCTCTTCTTGTATAACTTTCCAAAGAAAATATTTCAAATTGCAAATCTGTGACAGAGAAGGAGACACAAGTTACAGTCCTTTAATAAGAAACTTATGAGAGAGTTTGAAGGACGTGGATGTGGCTTGGTTTCTTCCCACTCAAAAAAACCAAGCCAAGAAGAGCAAATTTGTTTTGACTGGAGAATTGGAGATTTAGAGTAAACAAGTAACATCATGATATAGAGAAACTTTTTCATCTTAACCTTCAATCACACCGAAGAAATGAAAGTACACCGGATTTCTTTGTAATCCCCCTCATTCTTCAAAGGCTATGCCACGCGCGCTCCTTTTCATTTCCTTAGTAGAAACGTTGACGTTGGGATTTTCTCAGTAAAACATGACCTGTACCTGAAATCGAACTAGAATGCAATACACAGTGCAGCCGGTCTCCAGTAATTTCCCAGAGGGATATTTCTTCAGGAAAACAGGAGGCGGAGGAATGAAGAAAAGAAGCTGAGAAATGAGTTCATTACTTTCACAAAAAGTTGAAGTTGAGGGAAAATTCACCGCGCTGCAAAATTGGATCAAGACGTTGAAGAGCTACAGAGATCCTGATGGTTTTTATAGAATGTGAAACAAAACTTATGTGGAAATGGAATCATAGCTTGAATAAGAACCCTTTTGTGTTTATAAAGTAAATTGGCACAATGTGAATTATATCCAAAAACTCAGACATTCTCTACTTATGTTAGCAATCTCGATGACCCGTCTCGTTCTCGTTTCAAGTAGGTTAACTGAAATAATGATATTTTTTTCAAGAAATTGAAAAGCACCGGAAGGGAGCAAGCAGTAGGTAGGGGTTTCATTATGATTAGAAAACGTTGTGTGTCATGTGCTTTCACTTTGAGAGGATATAGAAAAGAAAATGTTAACACTGTATCATGCCATCTTACAACTTGGGGCTAATCCAGAAAATGAAGCGTATTCTCCAGCTTGTTTTCACAAATATTCGTCATTTTATATTGCAAACCGACAGAAAATCAACCTGGAAAAACAAAATGGGCGTTCAATTTTTACTTGGACGCCACCTTTAAATTACAAGAAACCAGAAGAATTGTTACATATGGTAGATAGTTCTATCGCATCCGTATACTTAGAAAATTCAAAAATAACTCAACTAGAAGAATTGTAGTAACAGCCGCAGTTCATCCAAACAATTTCCCAAAGGTACACAAGGTGCCTTTTTTGGAGTCTAGACATACTTTTTACTCTCATTAAAAGAAAGTATGATGCCAGAAGAGGATCCTAATCGTCATTTCAACAATGGAATGACGAAGAAAGAAAGACTTCCTTCAGGATGTTTGTTTTGGAGTCCAGTCCACATCCAATGTCTTGCCAAACATTTGCAATGTCTTGTAAAAAATTTGCTTGCGAAGAGAAAAATCAACAACATTTTTTCTCTTCATCATCGTTAACAAAAGAAGCAGCCAGTAGCAGATGTCCTCTATTCTTCTCTGTAATCAAGAGGCATTACAAAGGTTTTATGTTCTGTGGTGTGGTAAGTTGTACTTTTTTCTTTTATTTTCATTTTTACACATATTTAATATATACCCCATATAACTTCCTCTGTCCTCTCCCAAAAGAAGGTATAGTGTGTCTTGGGAAATGCAGATGTCTTTTTGTTAATGGCTCTTTCATTGTACTCCTTCTGATTCAAAATGTGTGTTCTCTTCCAATTCTTTTTCAAGACACGTATTTTATGTAAGGAAAATGCAAGCTGCAACGTTGACATTTTTTCCGTCCTCCAACTCCAACAAACTTTCTTTTTTCCTTGCTCGTGGTTTTTTGAAAACTTCCAATGTTTTTTACTTTTACTCAAGTCTGGTAAACAATCTGCTTACTCCAAAAACTTTCCCCTTTTTTATGATTTGTCCTTTTGGCGCATTGTACATTACACTGATGATGGTGATTTCACTATGCCTAATATCAACAGCAAAACAAGAAGCCTATGGCTGCGGGTGAATTCTCTACGAATATGGAAATGAAATGAAGCTCCATTTCATAATAATTTTGTGGTGCTACCCATAGCCATATTATATCGTATCATATTGTATTGTTAAGGAAGGAAGTCGTGTGCCGCTATTCAATTTTCAATCTCTCCGCTTTTTCTATTATGCAAGGGAAATGAAAATGAAAAATCGTGACTCTCAGCTCGAGGAAAGAGTTTATATAAAAAGTGGTATAAAAGGCGAAGCTCACCGCATCATCAGCAAATAGCTTTATATATTAATTCTACCTTGGTGCTCTACTCTACTTGCTCCATATAAGTTTTCAGTCGTGATCACGATGATCATCATGATTGTCATGATCTAAGTACAACATGTATATTTCATATTGTACTTTGCTTACCTTCAATAAAAAAAACGTTGTAACTTGAATAGAAAAGGAAATTAATATTAGATAGGTACTCTAGTAAAGTTGAAAGTAGAAAGAAAGGAGAACCTTCATAAATAGTAAAATATAGTAACAGCTCTTTCATGTTTATCTTGCCCCATTCCCTCCTCTTCTCCTCCTTCTCCAACATTTATTAGCTTGCGCAAGGAAACAAGCTTCTACGTTTCACCTAGCAAAGAAGTGGAACGAATTCGGAGTAAAATGACAAAAGAGAAAACTTGAGTAAAATTCTTAAAACTCATGAGTGGCCGAGTATTTCCTCAGATTTATAGCTAGATTTTATTTGAAGCGGAAAATATGCAATGCTTTATACAAAAAATGAGAAAAAAGAAAGAGAGACGTATTACCTTGTCAAAAAAGTTTAAAAAAAGGGCAACTATTTTCTAGAATAGAATCGATTTATACATTCATCAGAATCAATATCAGGGCTAAATAAAGTACTCAACAGTAAAAAGTTTGAAAGGAGAAAAATAGAAGCTGAAAAAGTTTAAGGAAAAGTTGAGGTGCTTACACATTCATGCTCATTCAATGCTACACATATTGCAATATAATAACGTCGTTCTTACTTGTCACAAACAAATCCTCAAAAAAAATCTGCAAAACATATTTTCAGGTAGGATTTTCACTTGAAAAAGTATTTATGGCCGTAAGAAAGAATGACAATCGTGAAAACGTGAGTTGATTCTGGTCTTTTTGGTATTACAAAAGCCATTAAATATGTGTCTGATTCTTAAGAACTTTACATAAAAAATATCGATTTCTTTCCCTCAAACATTCAAATCCCATCAAAATCATCAGTCGGAGTTGAAGCAAAACATTTTAAGCAAAAATGTCTTCAAGAACGTAAAGAATAGAATAGAAATACGATCTTCTTCACAGCAAGAAGAGAGAAACAAGCACAAACAGTCACACATTTTTGTCCTTTCCTCATCTCCAATCTCCTATTCCAGTCCATTTCTACCTTTCATTTCATTCCATCTGCATCTTCTCTCAACATTCAACATTTTCAATCCAAATCTAAAGCTTATAGCTCTCTCGCAGCTTAACCTCATCTCACAATCAGACTCACTCACATTCCAAATTCCAACACGTAGCTACATATAAGGAGAATGTGGTTGACGTAAGGCAATATACAGGAACAGGGCTTCATCATAATCATCCTGATCAAGACATGCTTGCGTTTTGCTACGCTGCAGTAAAATGAATGGACGTAGATGTAATGTAGAATGTGGATAAGAGATGAGATGAATCACTAAAAAGTATTAGAGAATTTTCCATCAGACATTTCATTCACGTAACCTTTTACCTTTTGGGCCGTTAACAAGCAAAAAACCTATGCAATGTGATGGGATCTTCTTTGTCACCATAACAAGTTTCCACAAAATCTACATACACAAAAATTTAGCTGCTTTATAGCGTTACTCTCTGTTTATTTTAAATGAGACTTTCAACGTTTCAACTTTGGAGTAAATAAGAAATAAGAAGAAGAGAAAAAGAGAAGAGAATGGGAATGGTTTAGAGATAATATGCAAAGGCCACTTTTTGAATATCTATTAGCTCTTAAAGCCAGCATAGAAAACGACTTGAGTGAGTTGAAGTGACAATTGCAATTGTGAAAAAGCCGGTTCCTCGGTTCCACCTGCATCTCTTCAGAGGTTTAGAGGCTTTGAGCTATGAGCTGAGCTTCACTTTGGCTCATTATCATTTCTCTTCATCGAAACCTCAAGTGCTTAATGTCAACTCTAATAAAATGGTAACAGGCGCGGTGCTAAGACAGGCGAAAAATAACAAACCAAGTGAAAAAGTAAAGGGAGAGAGACAAGCCACAAGCTCGTTGTCAATATTTGAGAGCCTAACACAATCAATGCCATGCGTGATGTGACATTACAATATTTTTACATTAGAATACGATTATTGCCTTTGGTTTCATTTCATTGCTCACAGCTTCAAATAATGTTTTTGAACTCTGACTTTCTCAAGTAGAATGGACTTACGGTAAAAAACTGACGACGATTTGACTTCTTCTTCATGACGATTTCAACGCAAAAAGAAAATGGGAAATAGGAAAGGGATTAGCAGTCGGAATCGCAATGAATCATGACTTTTCTGTAAACAAACTCCAGTTTGCAATAATATTTCGTTTAATTCGTCGCAATTGGGGCTGCTCAAGGCTAAAAATGTACTTTGGAGTGAAAAACGAGCCCATAAATAGCATTAAAAATCAGAGCATCGCATTAGTGGATTGAACTAAGCAAAATTCATAGTCATTTGTGTCGCCAGTCGAGATTTCAGTAACTTAACTCAGGTCGTGAGTCAAGAACTGGATAATTGTTTTCTCACGGCTTGTGTAAGTTGAGACAAATCTTTACACAAACAATTTTAGTGCCTATTTTCCCTTGAGAAACTGATTGGGATCGAGATTTCGAGTTAAGAAAGAAGCTTAGCATAAAAATATGATATATGATGAATGCTCAATATTTAAACTGTAAAAAGGAGCAAGCTTCAAATAATCGGCATATTTGCGATTAGTTTTCCCCTTTGATTTAATGAACTTAGCCACTTTATATGATGTTTTCTTGATATGAAGATGAAGGAAGACGAAAAAAAAATTCAGGACAGATGAGTTGGCACCACCATTTTCCTTCTGAGTTTTGTGAGCTCCTCTTGCTTCTGATTTCAATTCGGTAGCTAAAGAGCAGCAAACGACTATAGGAAGAAACAAGTTATCAAGAAATCGTATATTATATCCACTCTCCTGCATTTGCATATTGAACATCGACGTCGACGACGTGGCCTGTTTCGTTTGGCGTGGCTTGGCAAAAAGGGAAAAAATTTACATGATGAAACTCAACGCCGACTTAAAAAGACTTTAACTGCCTTCTAAAAATACAAGTTTTTGAGCTGTTTTGTATAAAATTCAATTACAACTTTTTTTGTTTCTTTCTCACATTTCAGTTCCAGACGAGAAGATCACAATATCAGAAGTCAATTCAACTTTATTTTTTCGGGTCTCATCTCACGTTTCATTTAATTGATTCCTCATAACAGTTTTATTTCTTGGGATGGAAATTGGGAAGCTAACTTCTTCATCGTGTCTTCTTCTTCATCATCATCATCATCAAGCACACCAGGAGTTCCAATCGAAGATGGAAATGAGATGTAGAAAATTATTTTTGACGAGTGTTGAGACGTGGTAACTCCACCACCGTTGGCACTGTTGCAATTATATAGAATGGGCCAACAGTAGTCGAGTTCCTATTTGTCAACACTCAAAAATCAACATAAAATTTGAAGCAGTTTCCTATTAAATGCTGAGACTCACAGTTGGATTGGATTGGACGGATTGGAATTGGAATCAATGTTCGCCAGGACTGGAAGGAATTGTATGCGTAGGTGTTTCTGTTTCTATTGTGCGTATCCTGGAATGGACGTGGACACGGATTATTTACAACTTAAACAAGGTATCCTATTCATTGAATCTTGTAACTGAAAGGTCTCTTTCAGTTCCATGAAAAAGGGGAACTAGATTTATTTATTTCTGAGAAAATGCTCCGAATGCTTGAAAGAAGCTATATAAAAGCTAAAGTGAATTAATTAACCGTCAAATTTTAATGAATATTAAATTCTTCCTTGTTCATCTGGTCCATTATCTGTAAATAATTAGGAGAGAGCCAAGAGTCAAATCCAAATCCAACGAAAGCTTGACAATAGATGAATCATTTCCTCAAGTCCGTAAAATGAATGTAAAACGATTATGTTTTAGCAGAAAAGCATGAGGGAAATGAATGTTGGTAATTATGATCTGATTTTGAGGCTTCATGATTAAATAGCTCAATATGAAGGTGAAATAACCGGGGGTGAAAAATCGTTTTTGTTCCGGGCACGATTTTTTGTGATGAAAAATTTCCGGGTGATTAGAGCCAGTTTATCTCGGTTTATTATTGAAAAAAGTAAAAATATTACTGAAAAAATGTTTTTAAAATATCATGGAAAATGTAAATTACTCAAATATGCATGAAGCTGGCTGAAAATTCACTCACGATCAGTAATACACAACCTTTTACTATTTTGATTTGTGATGACGGCGTCGGAGTTACTCAGAATATTTTCGAAGCCTGCCATCGCAGTGTGCTCAACTCATGTCGTTTTGTTTACTACGACATTATTTCAGGATTCAACAGATTCTTTCTCATCTCACCGATTTCCCATTTATCCTGTTTTGCTAGTGAATTTCGCTTAAATTAGTTTTCCAGGTTAGTTCCAGCTTTCAGCTTTCCCTTTCTTCCAGAACGAAACCTCATTACTGCTAGCATTACCCACTCGTTATAAAGTCATTGCCTATTCCTTCTATGTAAAAACGACATTAAAACATTTTGCAACGTTGTTGGCTTCCTTGTTTGAACTTTCTCTTTGTATTATTACATTAATGAATTAAACTGAATTTTCGTTTATTCGTAAATGTTCTTCACTGTTTTTCCAGCTTAATATGATTTGCATCCCATGCCAGAAAATAAAAACAACTAGTTTTTTGTTCGCTAATTCACAGAAAATTAATATAGAGAATACTCCTGGAAATTATTGCTCAAGAATTATTGAAAAAATGAGTAAGAGATATAAAACAAAAGACGAAATCGTATTTAACCCTTTGAATAAAATAATTCCTCATCAACAATTTCTCCTTTCGTTTTCTTCCTAATAATATTCCCCAAACTTGTAATATCTTTTGTCATGCACACATTGGTAAAAAATTATAACATTTTTCTACCGGCACATTGATCAAACAACGTATGCATAATAGCATTTTAGCAAGGCAAACGCCAAACCTGGTATAAGTCGTTACACAGCACCACCGAAAAAACTCTTCTTTTATAAACCACTTTAGTTGATCCACTCCCGAAAATGTACACAAGAAAGGGCATCAGAGAGCACATATCGCATCATGATCATCATCATTTTGAGTGAGACGCGAGACCATTAAAGGATCAAAAGATGAGAGAATAAAAAAGATGTTGAGATTATTACGATTCCTTTTATCTTCCGTTTTGTGTCAGTAGATTAAGTCACTCAACCATATCACGTCTCTGGATTGGATACAGCGTTTGGCAGGAAAGAGGAAGATTTCAATTTGATTTTTGGATTGATATTTGTGGGCATGGCGTAAGGCGTAATAGTATACAAATACAAAGTGTAAACCCCTTTATCTTTATGGTCTTTTTGTGAAAAGGAAACAAAGCATTTTTTTTTCAAAAAGTGAATTCACAAGAAAGCTGAAGAGAGATCAAGATCAAAACGGAAAGATGGAGATGAATATCAAGATAAAAAGACGAAGGAAAATATAAAGACAGGGTCCCAGGAAATCAGATTAAAGAAAAAATATACCACATCATCTTGCAATACCCCCTTTTTATATGCATGAATCAATAAAACCTCTGAAGATTGTGCGTTTGTTTGTTTGCTGATAAAAGTTATAAATTTTTATTGTCAAATATACTCTTGATAAACTCACAATTTATTGGTTTTTTTAAAGAAAGCAAGTTGAAAAAATCCGATTGAATTTCAATATAATCGGGAGATTTAGCACAATATAGGGCAACCATAAAAAGTATCGCGACAAATATTTTGACATCTGTTTGAGAAACGAATGGATCGGAACCATTTTTATATATAATTATATGAGTATATATTTCATATATAAATGTACTTTTATGCGTATAGCTCAGGTACACAAGTTTCCTATAAAAAAGGCACGTTTCTCTTTCACGGGCAGGAGGAGCATTTCACGTTTATAATTTAATTAGGAAGCCACCTTTTTTCTCTGTCTATCCTTTACGCCTTTCACTCTTTATTCATTAGGAAAGCTGAACAACTTTTCCTTTACCAAAAAGGACCGGCTTGATCAAGCAACGAAATGGGCCCGAGTCCAGATTCCCTCCTTTCATACCGTGGATCCAGTTCGGGAGCAAAGGGTGGTGGATAAGAGAGTTCTACAATGCTCTTTTGTTCTTGAGCTAAAATCTCTTGAGATTTTTTCTCCTCATTTTCTGGATCAATCACTTTTTTCTCTTCAAAATGTCTGGATGGAAGTGGGCTAAGACGGGGTTGTCTTCCTTCTTCTGGAAAAGGGATTTTCTTCTCATTGTCAACGATGGTAACTCCTTTATCGACTCTATCAAAATTGTCAATATATTGCTTGCTAGTTTCGACGTGACTCTCCTTAGCAATCAATTGACCCACTTTACTTTGAGAAGGTGGCGTTGCTGACTGACTGGAGTATACTGAATTTGGGTGCTGCTGTTGAATTTGTTGAATTTCCTGTTGCTGTTGGTAGTAGGCGTAAGGTCTATACGAATCTATTATTAGCCCGGGTCGNTGTTGAATTTGCTGAATTTCCTGTTGCTGTTGGTAGTAGGCGTAAGGTCTATACGAATCTATTATTAGCCCGGGTCGATAGGAACTATACGGGTATACCGAATCGTCAGAGGTGGAGGATGATGAGGCTCCTTGAGTGTTGCCAACTTGATCTTGGTTTTGGTTGGAGGAAGAAGCAGAAAGAGAAGAGGCAGATGTTGGAAGTGCGTGGAAAATCTAAAAAACATACATAGAAAATTCATATAAGAATATGAAATCAGACATCAAATCATCATGATATGAATCCTAAATTTCCTTTTGAGTGCTTTGCAAATCCAATAAAAATTTCTTTATATTAATATTGATCTTATTTCCTTT
Source organism: Orchesella villosa (assembly GCA_036850725.1). Classification (NCBI taxonomy): domain Eukaryota; kingdom Metazoa; phylum Arthropoda; class Collembola; order Entomobryomorpha; family Orchesellidae; genus Orchesella; species Orchesella villosa. The sequence continues at coordinate 9,597 of JAANSM010001819.1, forward strand.
TCCTTCTCTCTCGTTCCCATTTCATTTTTTACTAGCTCGCACTTTCCTCATGTGTAAACGAAAATGGAATAAATAAATAAATTGTCACATTATGTATCGTCATCTCCACATCTCTTCTTACTTTTAGATTTTTACGACCCCACCTAAAACACCTCACCTAAGTCTTGTTTTCAAAGTGAGTGATAGGGATAATCAAAGCATCAAAAAGTTGGCACTTGTGATTCTGACTTGAACTTCTCATTTTAATTCTAGTTTTTTATATTCCTCCCCTTCCCCTCCTTGTTTGCATATACTATCACACCAGACGAGAGCACGTAACAATGCCAATGTCAAAGTCTAACGCCATCTTGAATTTTTCAATGCTTTCAATTCAAGAGTATTTCATCTCTGTCATTGTTATAGCTAGTTCTCTGGTCGCATTCTTTTGCTTTATCGCATTGTCAATTGTTAAAGTAGAGGATTATTGCGTGCATTAAAAGTGTAATAGGATAATGCTCGCTCAAGAAATGAAAGACTGAACCCTGATGAATTATCTCTGCACATATTGTGCTTATTAGTGCTTTTTAATCTGTGTAATCTCTGTTTGATGATGTGTGTCTTCTTCTTCATCATCTTGATTCACATGAGCATAAATGTTTTTATTTTCTATATGCACATATAAATGTATATAATCCAGTTTTTTTGAGACCGGATTGTAAATTGATAAAATGCTCTCTGCGACTCTAGTTCTTTAAGCTTTTCCTCTCTCAAGTTCTCGTCTCAACTTATTCATTATATTTATTGCATTTTTCGCTCACGGATACGGTTCATTGTGTACCAGGTAATCATTCATTTTATAGCCAAACACCAAAGCCATCAAAGCCTAAAGCCTTTTCTCTCATCTCATTCATTCTCAGAGTTTGTGCCCAGAAACAAAATACTTTTTTACACAATCAATCTACAATCTCATCCCTATATTATGATGGTTGTGTTTATACCTTGTTAGTATAGTTAATATGCAAAGTGAAACAATGAAATGGAAGAATGGTCACAGAGTCGGAGCCGCCGTCGCTAAATGAACAGAGCCGTGAAGAGTAATAAAATATTGATGACATGGTTCATATATGGCGTGCCTATGCGCTTAGTTCTTGTTCTGCTTTCTGCACTGCACACTTTTGTCAACTTTACAACAGAATAGTGAATAGGTTGAAGGAGAGAAGCTAAAATCAGATTTAAAATCGTTATAAAGAAGCAGTAGTCAATATAAGAAAAAAATCGATCGGTATGTGATACTGAGTGATGCTGCTCAGTCGCTCGATATGTGGCACGAATGTTGAAGTCGAATTTGTATGCAAATCTAGAAAGAATGTGACTAGGCCGGCTGAGCTAACTAATTAACCTAATAACCTCTCTCCTCGAAATAAAATGAGTAGCTTAAAAAGTCATAGCTCTTGCTCATCTGCTCTGCAGACTGTAGCTGTGCTCGTCTTGGATTTTAATGATCAACATCATGATTCCCTTTTTAATAGTTATGTTCGATCGATCAATGAGAAGAAAGAATGCTCCCGTGGCTTAGCTTAGTTTTGGCTTCTGCTACCGTTATAAAATAATAGTGGCGACTGTCAAAACAAAAAGAACGGGTTCAAAATTACAATCAATATGATGAGCTGAGGATGATTCACTGATTCTGAAATGAAGAAGAAGAAGTTGAGCTGATGCCCAAAAATATGAGCTTCAATTGTTTCACGTTGGGACTGGCGCTAGGAATTTGATGGTGGTGCCCGCAGCTATCAAGACGAGCGACTTTATAGCTTTTGCCAAACTTCAACGTCAAACCTGCAACGTCACGTCATGTCACCTTCAGCATTAGCACGCTGCAGTGCATCACAAAGAAACCAGAGTGAAATGCTGCTTCTGGCATTGGATTTTTATGCTTTTCTATGTTTAGGTATAGTCAATAGTAAGTTCGTGAGGTTTGGTATTTTGTTGATTGATTGATTTCTAAAGGGAGATGGGATAGATGCTTAAATGGTTGGGTAGTCACGGAGTCACACATAATGAACAGGAGCAGGAACCCACTTACTCAATATGGTATGGACGATTTTCAACGGAAATGTAAAAGTAAATGTTGCTGAAGGCTTGTTAGAAACAACTGGCGTATGGCTTTACCAAATGGCTTCTGATTTTGATGTGAATGGGAGACTCACTGTAACAAAATTAAATCAACTTTTTGGTCTTGACTCGTGTCGTGTCGTGATTGTCCTATTGATGGGCATGTGTCTCAATATTTTGTTAATCAAGGAAAGATTTCACAGCTCAAATTGATTTGATTTGAATGAAATGAATGGTTCTTAAGCCGGCCGGCATCTTTTGATTAAAATTAGTTTTGGCTTTTGGTTGACTTGCGTGTTGGCGTTGGAACGTTACGCAAATTTGGCTTTGAAATGGGAGAATATGCAAATTTAGGACGAGAAATTCTAATATAATTCCTGAATACAAACAAACCCAGTACAAATTTTAAACGTCCACCAAACAACTACTGTTTTTGTATCTTCTGCTTGACCAAATTATTAAGTTCTTTTGGTTTGACTAAGAACGACGTTTAAAACAAACAATTTATTTTTGTTACAAGCAAAGGTCACATGCCCAGATTATTAAGCATAACTCCAAGATATACCAAAATTTCGACTACTTCCATGCTCCTGTTGATGATCATTGTCTTTTCTTTTTGTTATTCTTCTATATAATAAGATTCATGATTTCATGCCTGTTTAATAAACGCCAAAACGATGGTAAACCCAAAAAAACCTACTCGAAGAAACCCTGAATCATTAAGAAATTCCACAGATTACGCAGTAAATTGCAGACAACCCCGACTCAAACTCACATTATCGTTTTCTAGTAAGACAATGAAATGCGCCGAGTCAACTCCAGTAAAAAAGAGAACATTGTATATATTTCATGTTTTAATGCAGTCTGGTTTGTCTACATTTTAGCTAATTAAAATCTGGTCCAAAAGGTGCTTATTTACTGAAAAAAAGCATCGTTAAAACGAGCCTGCTCCCACTTCTGATTCTGACTTGAACCTTCATCTTGCAATTTTCTCCCCAACATCTTTTAGGAAGCCGGTTGTGCATAAAACTCATCTTCATCATGATGAAGTTGAAAATGAATGTAATCATGGGTATTCAACAATGTAAAGCCGGGATTTTGGTACTTCTTTACCCACATCCACATCATATTCATTACAATGTAAATAAAATGAACAAAATTTATAATCATTTCCACATAAAACGAGCAACTGACGAATCAGCACAAAAAACATTTGTTACTTTCAACTTTTTCCCCTCTTTCCTTTTTCTAACCTTTTCCATCTGTCTCTAAAACGTTGGGATTGCATGAGTCAAAAAGTCAAAAGTGATCATGTTCATCATCATGATCATCATCATAAACCTGATGCATCACACTTTTTAAAACCGTAAAATATACATCAACTTCATCTCTTCATCATTATCAGGAATTGCCATCTTTTTTCATCGTGGGAAAAAATGTTGGAAAAACTAAATGGTCATCATCCCGACCCGACCCAGCCACATTATAACCACACATCCACATCTGACATCACACTTATCACTTATTCTTCTCAAAAAAAGCGCATCTTTTCTACCAAAGTAAAAGTAGAGATACTTTTGGTTCCGTCGGAAAAAGAACACATTCAAATTCAACATTCTCTCTCCTTCCAACAACTTTTGACTTTTTCTCGTTTCGTTTTTTCATAGGCAAAACAAGAACAAGTCAAAGATATATGTGAGCAAAAAGTGGATTTTCGGCACATTTTTTATACCAAACACCAAACTCCAACTTTACAAAAGGAGAAATTTAAGCGAGGAGACATGTACTTCCAAAATTCCAACTTGATGTGGTTTTTTTGGCTTGTGAAACGGATATAAAATATGTGTTCGTACTTTTTTAAAGTTTGTTAAACTACATCCAAAGTGCATATAAAAGTGATGCATGCGGTGTGGTTTGGGTTTTTGGGGGTAATAAATGTTAACAATGTTACTTAAAGCCGGAGGAGGATGTTGAATTTCCCTATATAAAACTAAAACGACAAGAATGATGCGATATAATAATGATGCAACTGAGGAATGATGAGGTGTATGTGGATATGTGATTGTGGATTCAACTTCAACTGGAACTTGACATGAAATATAGAGAATATATAGAGATATCTCTCCTGGCAATTGTTCAGTTTGTACTATCGCTGTGGTCTTGTCTCTTCCCCTTTCTAATGTCCCTATAATTCTTTGAGAGCATGTGAAACTTGGGAAATTGTGAACTATATGTGACTTTTTTATAACGTTTCTACTTTAGCTGGATGGTCAAGTCAAGTCAAAGCCAATGCCAAGTCAGACCCCGCCGCAAAACAGGCATTTCCCATTTATTGCGGTGCTCAAGCTGGCAATTTAATTTAATGCGAAACGTTTGTATGGTGGTTTGGTTTTCTTCTGAAATGCATTGGAATCGGGATATTGCATTAGAAGAAATGAAAGCGTTTTATTTGAGAAGATAATATTTTTAAAAGGACTGGAAAATGAGGCAGTTTTTAACTGAAATATTCCATTTTTCACGTCCGGCGTCCGCATTTGCAAACAGTGAACTTAGAAATCTAATTCATTATAATTTTTTCCAAAGAAAAATTGATAGAGAGAGAAAAGGAGATGATAATGATAAAACCTTACCTGAAATTGTATCAAGAGTAGAAGACAGGTAGAGAGAACAGGCAAGTGTGTGAAGGTAGTGAGCCGATCCATTGGACCTCTGTGAAACATTTTTGTGTTCATTCTGTAACAAAATTTAAAAAAACACTGGAGTATTTCTTATATAAAAATTCATCAATAAAGCATCCAGAAAATTCATAAAATTTTCCTAACTTTACTCGACTTTTTATGCACTGCGAATAACGCGCATTCAATTAATATTGATTTAATTTTATGACCAGTTTTCCAGTTTAGTTTTCCCCTTGAGGCAATCATAATAATTTATTGCATCATGTTAAATTCCACTATAGCATTCTAACATAAACTGGATATATAGAACAGGAGCATTAAAATGAAAGAGATAGATGAGATCATTCCATTACAACTCCAGCAGCTACATTCATATTCATATCCAGATAAAAAAGTAGTTCCTCAATCGAGCCCATCGATCAGTTTTTAGTGGCACCCAAAAAACTAAAACTCAACTCACGCGACTGTATTCAATAGTGACGTGATTGGTGATGCGATGTTGAATTTGACGTGACGTTAAAAAGATGAAAAAAAGTGGAAAGAAGACGAAGACAAGACGCATTGACGCACCAACAGCATAAAATGACAACGCATATTTTCATGGGCTCATAACAATCAGTCGCGTGAAATAATCACAATCACAACGATTGAAACTCGACGCAAACTGCAAACGCAACAGGAATTTTCCTATGATCCGACATCCAACTCTCTCCCACAATGATTATGATTTGATTATTCAAAGAAACAGGAACTAGAAGGAAAGAGAGCAAACATCTTTTTGGAACCAAGATCCTGATATGTCTAATCATAATATGCATAATTATCTTTTTCTACGTCCAAAGCGCAGAAAACTAGTAGGAGATTCAAGATTTGAGTCTGTGAATAGCGTAGAACTTTTTTTATATAAAAAACAAGAGTGGTAAGTGGTAAAGGTAAATGCAGCATTGTAAATTGTAAACATTAACGACTTTTATTGAAGGAAGGAAAAAGAAGGATTTTTATAACGATTATCAAAAAAGATCAAAGCCGGCAATTTGCATTTTTCCTTCCGACTCTTCTCCAACTCTCCGACATTCCCATCAAGTTGAATTCCACTCTAAAACTCTACCTGAAGCATCCAACTTTCTGCACCATTGCACCTCTACTCTCGTTGGAATGAAGATTTTTTTTTGAGAATGACCACTGCCCAGCCTATCCCACATGCATACATATATAACGCTGTATAGATATAACGCCAAACGAAGAAAAAAATCTACACAATTGTTTCAACCTCTGAGGGTACTAATCAATTCAAGTAATAAACTGGTATTTATGCAGCATTGTTGACGATAATGTTGCTCTGCTGCTGAGTAGCAGAAGAAGAAGAAGACGAAAAAAAGTTGATAATTTAAAACAAGTGAATTTTTTTGCCTTGGTTTTACCTTGCTCTTTCCTACTTATCAATATATATTCTCAACTGAAATGCAGGTGCATGTTTACATGCTAATGTAATATGCGTAATAGGTAAAAAAAATTCTGGACGTTGAACGTATTCAATTCATATATTTTTGTTGGATTTTGGAGTTTATATAGATCCATGCCACGCCACGCCACGCTAACACCACCGTCATTATTCTCATCGTCGTCATCATGAAAAAGATTCAAACTACCAAACTACCAGTTCCAGTTTAAAAAAAAGTAAAAGATACATTTTTCTTTTATATTTCTTGTTATAAGCAGCTGCTCCTGTTGTTGCAAGTTGCAACAGATGGGCGGCTGCTTCCCAATCCTGATATTTTAGGTAGCACTAAAAAGTTGCAACAATTTTGGAGGAAAGGAACAAGACTAGCTGAAAAATAACTAGGACCACAGAGATCAGAAAGCCCAAACCAAACCAGGTTTCATTATAACAAAAACATCCTAAAATATGTGTATTCTTCTATAGTTTCAGTTCAGTGCATCGTAACTTTTTCCCTATTCTTCTCCTGAGCGACACTTATTGAGTCAGTCATCCGTATAAAAAGACAGGTAGATGTATAGAAGATACAAGATACAATACAGGAACAACTTTTTAGTGGTGAGCTTAGAACGTGAGCTCGTTTATGCAGAAGAGTTTTCGGCTATGAAGTTATGGAGGACTGTGAAAACTCAAAACAACCTTGCCCTGCCTTGCACCTTGTCTCTCCTGCTTTATGATCATGATGCAGGTGAATAGCTATAGTTAAAAGTAACATAATATTAAGCTCACATTAACGAACTTCACTACAACATCCAACATCTCCCTCCCTCTTCGTCTTCTCTTCGTCTTCCTCCACTTTTCCCTGTTGATAGACAGGAATAATTTGATATGCAGATTTGATGGGATCTGAAGAAGTCGAGGAAGGTGCAAGGAGCTACTTTTTTATGTCCACTTCTGGATTCACCAAAAACTCCCAATCAGTTTGCATGCCGTGTCTTCTTCATACCTTTCATTTCATGTTACAAGTTACAAGCTATATTCTGTCTCTAATACCAGGTTTTCTCCTCTTCCAACAAGATCTTCCTTTTCTCAATGTTTTTTTCTGTTTAATAATAATTGTATGTACCTGCCTGATATTAAA